>NDFZ01005010.1:54732-156041 GCA_002192655.3 Mamestra configurata
CCCCCCCCCCCCAAAAGACCGTGATATGTATGGTAGTCTACATCTTAGCCACAGATTCTAAATATTCAACGTTTATGGAACACAACCAAGATGCACCTTTTTAATATTATGACGATGAAACAATCAAAGAAGTGCCAATAATGTAAATACTTTGTTGTAGTTCTACATGTCTCCATCGCTGGCACTTATTGGGCTATGCGTGGTGCCACCTGTGTCAATGTTGGCTGTCATATACGGAAGATTTGTGCGCGGCATAACGAGGCAGCTACAGGATGCACTGGCCGAAGCTAGTGAGGTATGATTATTTTATTGGAGTTAAATTATTTTGTCCCCTCTTCCCAGGTCATCTTGAAAGTTGTTAGTCGGTGGGGGTCGCACCGAGCGTTGGCGCGTCGCATAGTAACTAAGATGATTTGAGTCATGGGGACTTATCTTCTTCCTTTCGATACGATGATTAACTCCTTAGATTGTTTGGGCGCAGTAGGTAGCTACATTAATTGCCGCATCGTAGGCAATAATTAAATTCCACAAAGTACAGGTGTATAGGCACCTAGCCTATAATGTGCTGAAAGGAGAAACAATGTAGTCTGCTTAGTATTTTTTCACTATTGAGACTCAGGTTTCCTCTCTGTAAGCGGGATGGTAAGCTGAAAGCGGCGTATTAAACCTTGGAGCTATTCACATTTAAACTGTTCCAAATCCTTATGTGAATATAGCTTTCACATAACGATTATATGTATTGTTTTCATGAATAGCGACTATCCTTATCTTGAGCATCATGCAGTAATAATTACATCAATATTATTATGTAGATAAGACTCCAATATGAACACATGTTATGTACAAAAACTTCACATAAATGTGATATCAGTGGGATACCTACATAAATAGACCATTTCACGCTCTGAACGTGTGCTTTATGAATAAAAATACGACTTGATTTGCATGATATTCATTGACGTATGTTTATTAATAGACTTGTATTTACATAAGTGGTTGTCACATTGACCTAGTGGTAGCATGCGGACTTCCGAGGGCGTGGGTTCGATACCTAGGAATCCAATCCAAACAAAATCCAGAGTTTTCGATTAGGATTTCTGCAAAGTGTAGATTCGAGCCTGGTTACTAGGAATAGGCTCGGCACTATTTTCTGCTATTCCGCAATTGATGGATTGTGTGTGGAGTGATATGAAAGAAAAGAGAGTAAGTGATAGCGTGACGGTAGACAGGACAGAATGTAGGAAAAATACGTGTTGCGCCGACCCCAAGAAACATGGGATACGTACAAGAAGATGATAATTCCGAAATGTTGGGGGAAATACTTCTATCTACACACACTTTCCGATTATACAGGAGTGATATATTTTCGTTAATTTCCGTAATATTCCATTTACAGTTGGCTGAAGAGAAGATATCAAACATAAAGACTGTGAAAGCATTTAGTAAAGAGGAGGCAGAGTGTCAGACCTATGGAAAACGAATAGAGAATTTATTAAAACTTGCTTACAAGGAGTCGTTGGCCGTCGGCAGTTTCTACGGACTGGTAAGTTATGTTAATGGTATAATAGTTATTTGATTAACATTATTATGATTGCAAATAGCATCTGGTTTAAATGTCGGAAATCCACTTTATGATTGGATTTTGTAATAGTGATGAGTTGTGGCGCTTCTAATTTTCCAACTAAATTTTTGCCTTTAAAAATGGATTTTATATTAAACTAACTTTTACCCGCGACTTCGTACGCGCATATCCCGTTTTTTCCTGTTCCCGTAGGAATTTCCCGTTTCCGTATAGCCTTCCGCATGAATGTGGCGTTCAAACAAACAACTCTTCAGCTTTATTATATTAGTATAGATAGCAGCCTGATACCTACTATTCAGTGGGTGAAGTCATCGCCCACTGGCAGGCACAGGCTTTTTCTTGTGCTAATCCACACGCTCCTGATAAAGCTCATCCAGTACTTGCGAAAGTAACCTTGAATGAATGTGTTACTTCTTCAAGTCTTAACGGCTGATTTGGGTGAAATTTGCCACTGGCAGACCATGTCCTGTCTCACAGTTTATCTCCTTGTGCAATTTTTCAACTTTTTACACGACCGAAGCCACTGGCCGAAGTTATTCTATTATATTCTGTCCCATCTATTTCTCTATTTCCCTGAATCAAGTTAAAAACCTTACTCTAAAAGTCCTACTTTGATCAAACATTATCAACTTGTAATCACAGACGGGCCTCGCAGGGAACACGATAATAATCCTGGTGCTATACTACGGCGGCGGCATGGTCGCCACGGAACAGCTGACGGTCGGAAATCTGACGTCATTCCTACTGTACGCAGCATACGTGGGTATCAGCATTGGCGGGCTGAGCAGCTTCTATACAGAACTGAACAAGGGAGTCGGTGCTGCTTCGAGGCTGTGGGATATTATTGATAGGGTTCCTGCTATTCCTGTGACAGGTAATAACCGTTTGATTTATTGTAAGTACTTGTTCTGTATATTGACGTTTGAATTCCATCATGATGTCGGAGTAATAACCGATAACATCATCCCAGTTTTCGGACTGCCATTATGATGGCTTGAACACTTCATAAAACAGCCCTTGCAGCCCTTTTAGGTTCACGAGTGGTCGATTTAACTGAAACTTGGGGGTGACATGATCAGTAAATGCGTAATCGCAGAATTCATGTCAGATGCTGAGAACCAAAAGAAATATCGTCAAATCTAATAATTCAGACTTAATGTCCATGTTTTCCATTACTTACTTAATCACGGTTAAAGTACATATCTCAATAAAATATTGAATTTTGACCTCTTAAAATATTTCAATAATTCCAACTTGATAACGACCACGTTATCTGTTACACAAAAAACACAAAACATTCCGCTTTAAAAACATTTCACTCCATTTCAGGAGGCTTGAAACCATCATCGAAGCCTAAAGGCGAATTAATACTAGACAACGTATACTATTCCTACATCGGCTCACCATTTATCAAAGGTGTGAACCTGCACCTTCATCCTGGGAGGTCTATAGCCCTGGTTGGAAGGTCAGGCTGTGGTAAGAGTACCATAGCATCGTTGATAATGAGGCTGTATGACCCTGAAAAGGGCAGGATACTACTGGACGGCGTCGATATTAAAGACCTGGATCCTAAATGGCTGAGGAGTCACATTGGTTTTGTTAGTCAGGTATGTATTTTGGAAACATATGCAGGATCGATTTGGGCCCAATGAGACACATATTCTACATATTATATATGCTCAGTGACATGTAATTGGAGTGGCTTCATTATGTCCAGCAGTAATCTAAGCAGTATTTTAGATCTTGGTGACTGCGAGGCACAAAGGAGCTATACCTTCAGAGCACTCGTTTAGTTCCTGTGCCTTAAGTCATACGTACGGCAGACTGCAAAAAACACTCGACCTTAATCAATGATCAATTTTCATGTTTTTTGGATACTCTCTATGAAGCTACATTTTAACCCAATTGATAAGTTCGTCGCCTGATAGTCACATGTATAATTTACTTAAAGCCAACAATATTGTTTATCTCATGACAAAGGTTATCAAGTTTATGGTCAAAAGTGTATTTTACAATAAAAAAATAATGTTATATTTTATGTTTCAGGAACCAGTATTATTTAGCGGGACAATAAAGGAGAATATACTGTACGGTGCTTTAGATGAAGATCTTGATGATCCAGAATTATTAGAGAAGAATAATAAAGTAAGGGTAGTTTCTCTGTAGCCCGCGTCGGCAGCTGATTTGGGTGCCTTGTGTCCATTCAGTTACCGGTATCCAAATTTGCTGCCCGTTCTGGTATATTAATATTATAATAAGAAAGTGTAATATACGAGTCCGATGTCAACATCACCCAGATACAGGGAAATTGTAGGTAAACCAGCACGTTTCGAAAATACAAATACAGTCCGCGTTCCGTAACCTGGCCTCGCCACCGAGGCCCGTCGCAATGTCTCAGGAAAATCTCTCCCCGACCTTTGCATACCGAGCCAGCCGCCGTCGCCGAGACAGCAGTTTTAAATTCCCTTATGACCCAGCCTTTCTTTAGCTGTCCTCCCAAATCGACGCCGCTAAGCCGAGGTACGTATCCCACAGGGGATGTCCCTAGCAAGCGGTCATGTCGTTTTTAATTTAGTTTGTAAGCCCTGCTTCGGGGCCTTAAATTCATTTGAGGCCACCACGGGAGGATAGTCCGGTTAAGTAGTAACCAGTTGAACTGCGAGTGGAAAAAAAAGTGTAATATTAGCAAGATTATCGTGTCGGTGATGAATAACAAAATATTGAGGCATCAAATGATCGCTCAACCTACTAATACGAAATAATAAAGAAACTCAATATGACATTACCTCAGTCAAATAAAATGACATATTTATCTAAAGACGTGTAAAGTTCAGGCACAGTATAAGAAAGTACAGGTCTGTGGTGTTTTCGATTTTATATTTTTGAAAATTCTTGCGATCGATTCGGCAAGCTCTGGCTATCGACCGATTAAGCAGCCCTTACCGCTTGAATAAAACAGCACTCATACCGCGTGGGGGAGAGATGTCAGTCATTTGCTTGCTGATAGGTATCAATATCTCTAACGCATCGCGCAGCTACATATCTCCGGTACCGTCTTAGTTTAGTTAGAGTGTACACGAATTGGTGGATGCCATCGATTGCAATCGATCGAGAATCTATCGATTAGTGTGGTGACGCCCTTAAACAGTAAGCCTTACAGTGCTTCAGTTAAAAAATAACAATACAAAGTTGTCCTATTCACCAGTTCCATGCATAATGTTCGAAAACTAAAATGCCACATTTATAATTTTGTCTTACTGTGATTAAATCAAAATAACATGATCATTTAAAATCTTTGATAACTTTGGTTATCTAAAAAAATCTTGTGGCTAGTAATTGTCTAGTAAACAAGTATGAGGCGGGCTCAGGAGGTCAAATACTGTAAAAAAAACGGCCAAGTGCGAGTAGAACTCTCGTGCAACGGGTTCCGATCGAATTAAAAAAAAAAATATATTTTAAAATCATAGACTTCTTATAGTTTTCCTGTAATCTATAGACATATTATCTGTATCAAAATTTTAGGCTCAGTAGTTTCGGAACCCCAATAAAGGCACGAATATGACCCTTCTATATTAAAACATTTTGATCCGACCGGTGAATCTCGGATTCAGATCAGATGCAGTGCACAATTTTTCTTAGCATTCAATAAACAATCACGTTCACACAATACCACTACACATGCAATAATGTTACAGAGGAAGACCGCAGTTGTAAACAATATAGAAGTTATCAATATTAGATTTTAACAATTTCTATTCCAATCATCTAGATTGGAAACACTCTTAGATCGTTCGCAGTTTTTGGACTCAGTCCAGTGTACGTAAGAAACTTAGAATTTATACGTAATCACGTGCATAGATACTTGTATTGACATAATTATGTTATACAAGATAATTATATGGAATGATACCATGCAGTAGTTTTGATATAAACTTACATAGTTATTTTAACTTTAACTTACATAGCGTTTTGGGGGACTTTCTTTATGTAGAACTTTGATGTTCAAAAAATGCTGGCACTCAGCCTAATTTGAATAAAGACTTTTGGATTTTGTTTTTTTTTTAATTTTTATACTATCAGAGAAGTGGCAGATTCTTGTTAGTAAATACATATATGTATACATTGTTGTGATTGGTAGTAAATCGGTAGATAATAATAAATAGAAAAAAAAATGTGAAAAATAAGTTTAAGAAAACGAATAAACGGAATAATAAAAGAAAAAAATAAAAAATTGCACAATAAAAAATTTGACAGTCATGGTTAGAACCAAAAATTGCGCTATAAAATATGTGACAGTCATGGTTAGAACCAAAAATTGCGCTATAAAAAATATGACAGTCATGGTTAGAACCAAAAATTGCGCTATAAAATATGTGACAGTCATGGTTAGAACCCAAAATTGCGCTATAAAAAATGTTATAGTCATGGTAAAGACCAAAAATTGCGCTATAAAATGGTATGGCATAAAATCGAATAGTCATGATTACGATAAAAAAATGTGCTACATCTGCGGTGGTCATGAATTATATTTATAAATAGAAGTTTTTTCCTTACACTTAAATAAAGCAATAATTAGACCACTGGGGTCTGTCTTAGCATGCCATGGCATGGCAAGCATAGGCCGATTTTTATTTTTTTTATTTGAGACTTAATTTTCCTTTGAAAAACTTGGCCAGCTTAGCTCTCATGCACATTGATTATAATGTTTTTTGCTGTAATGACCACATTTTACACTTACTACTTTTAGCTAAGGCAACGCTTGCCGAGGTTGGTCCTAAGAAGGGTGACCATCTATCTCATACCGAGACTTCACTCGAAAGTACGTTCAGCCGTTGGTCCCGCCTATTTATTTGTAAATCTTTTGCAGTTATTACGGGTAATCAGAGGCCAGTCGTTAGTGGGTTATGGAGGTCGGAAAGGCAGTAGTTCCATGTAAAACTACTGGTACTCAGCTAATTCCGTTTAGACTGAAAGACGACTCCAACATAGTTGAGAAAATGCTACGCAGATTTATTTAAAACTTCATGCAACACCTGTGTTTGCTTTATGCATTCTCTATCAGTCAACCAAGGATGATGATGGAGTGATTGATTTACAGTTGACACTACTAACTTCTCTCTCCATTTCACAGGAAGACACACCCTGGATGAGGGCAGCTAAAACAGCGCACTTGCACGAACTGGTACTAGCTACCAAAGAAGGCTGGGACCGACAGGTGGGCGCGCGTGGTGGCCAGCTCAGTGGAGGACAGAAGCAGAGGGTGGCCATAGCTCGGGCTATCGTTAAGGTACGTATTTGCTTGGAAAATTATTACTTACACCGGCTCCAACTGTTGATTCCAGCTTTGGCCCCAGTAACAAAAAGAAAATAGCATTGGCTTAATGATGATGAATGAATTAACTACCAACAGTAGCTGAAACGTCATGTTCGCCTTTCAAACATAACGTATCAACTACTGTTGGTGGCTAATTTGACAGTTGGTCAAAGGTAGAAACGTTATTGAGACCGGCCGTAAGTCACTGGTCCACCTTATACGGTATTAAGATAGTTTTCTATACTTATATAAATAAAGCTGAAGAGTTTGTTTGTTTGAACGCGCTAATCTCTGGAACTGCCAGGCGAATTTGGAAAATTATTTTTGTAAGATAACTATTTTCATGAGGAAGGCTATTAGCTATACGGGAACGGGCAAAAGCTAGTTCACCATAACATAAGTCATTGTGAGTGAATAACGTCCTATTGTTGACACAATTCACAAAACATAAGTACTTGTAACAGAAACAAACAAAGTAACTTGACATTGATTAATATTAATTAAAATTTAAGTAATGTAAACAAAATAGCTCATTAAAAACGCATTGTTTCCCTTTTTAATTAAACTCATTATCTCTACACGTTTAGTATAATTAGGAGGTCACTTCTGATGGTTCATGGTGAGAATGAAGCGAATTAAACCCTTCGATTAAAAAAAGATTTAACTTAAGGTTTGGGCCAGCCAAATTGACTGTGGCGCGAGCAGCACGAATAAGAAGTTAAGATCAGTCGGGATTCGGCCAGTTTTCACTTAAACTTCCACACTCTTGGTGTGGAAGTTTATATGGGGAATCAATAACCTATCCCAGAAATCATCCTTTAAGGGGGAAAAAAAGGGGTGTAGAAGTTTGTATGGGGGAATCAATAAGCTATCCTAGAAATCATCCTTTAAGGGGGTGAAAAGGGGTGTGGAAGTTTATATGGGGAATCAATAACCTATCCTAGAAATCATCCTTTAAGGGGGTGAAAAGGGGTGTTTATATGAGGAATCGATAACTGCTTAACCGATTTAGATGATATATACTATGGAGATAGTTTGAGTTGTGGGGGAGTTGTGGTTTCTGAATGACAAATTTAATTTATCATAATTTTGGAATTGTTATTATTTAATTTTATTTTATTATAATGCAATTGTAGTTTTTGATAATTTTAATCTCTGCTGACATTGTATTTTTTTTTTATGACATTTAGACTATTTTAATTAAATTAATTTCGACGACTGTAATATTGCTGACATTGTTTTATCATTCTTTACTATTTTATTTAACTTTTGACAATTTTTATTTGTTGACATTGTGGGATTTATAGAATTAATTTAATTTTGATCACAGCATCACTATTTTGTATGCCTGTCGGCGGAACATAGGTTGGACCAATCACTTTATATACATAAGACCATTGTACCCTGTGTTCACAAAATAAAATGAATTTTGAATTTTGAAGGATATAGAATAGCTTTTATCCCCGAAATCATACCTTAAGGGTGTAAAAAGGGGGTTGGAAATTTATAAAGGGAATCAATAAAAAAGGAGTATAAGGTATATAATTATAGTTCTTTCATATATAATTTACTTTTCGTTAGAAATAAAGAATAAGGGGTGGAAGTTTATATGGTGAATCTCAAAAATCAATCATTTCTTATGTAAGGAATAAAACTCAATATTATTTTACTTTTCCTAAGATTTAAAGAATGTTACTGCAGTTTCATAGGTGAGACACTTTAGTAAAGCCGATGTTACATGTAGTTAGAGACAGTTCAAATAAATAGGCATTTGTTTTGTTTCTGTTACACATATCCATACTAAACTAATATTATTATTACCAAAGTAACAATTCCACGCGGACGAAGTCGCGGGCATAAGCTAGTCAGACATATAACTGTCGATTATTATCCAAGTGGTCCCCAAAATTGATCTATTTCCGTACCCAATCTAAGTTTGCTAAAGGACGGCGAGTAAAAGATTTTTCCAGTTTCGACGGATTTCCTCTATACACTTTGAAATACCGTCTCTTGTGACTTGCCGCGGCTCCGCCTCACTCCTGTTAATATTATAAATACTAAAAATACAGGCTAATAACGAGTCTGGCTGACGAGTAAACATGACCATGGTAGGGTTGCCATCCGTCCGGGTTTCCCCTGATTTATCCTAGTTTTGGGGGGCGTCCGGGGAGCGTCCGGGCGGGGTTTTCAAAAGTTATCCTGGTAAAACCCGGACCCTTTTTGTGTCAAGGGAAACTCGATTGATTGTAAATTAAAAAGATAAGCAACAAATGAAAACTAAACTTAGTTAAAAAATCATAAGCCGCTAACAAGCTAAATCCGGCGCTACAAAATAGCCGACGCTGTTGTTTATATTGCAAACAAGCTGTTATAGATTATAAAAAAATATTTTTAATTTTGGTGATGGCAGCCCTACCTCAGGGTAAAATTATTCAAGATCACTGCTTAATATCAGGTGGACGATCTGCTTGCTGTATCGCTTATTAAAATTATAAAATGAAACTACACGGTCAAATGTTAGCTAGCGATTCTCCGCACACATGATGGGTAGATATCGAAAAAAGATCTTGGATCATAATTTCAAGTAACTGGCTGGATACGGGGTAAATAGCCTTTGATAGTCTTATTAATATTATATTATTACATCTAGCCTGAACTGTCACATCTTAGGCCTCCCTCAATAGAATACCTTCCATTGTTCCCGGTTATATGCAACTTTTTGTCTATTCCTAAGGAAGACATCCAAGTCGTCCTGCCATCTCCTTCACGATCTGCCGCGGCTCCATCTCGCGATTTCAGGGAACTGATATTGTGCACAGCCCCGCTTATTAGTGAACCAGTTCACTAATAAGGCCCCAGGCCCCAGGCCAGTCCTTGTTTATTTGTTGGTCAAGCGGCAAGTGGCGATAAGTCGCGAACCGAACTGCCTGAAACTAGTTGTGCTATCTCGATAAAAGATTAAGTAAAGTTGAGATTATGTATTATCATTCACATTATAATTCTTTCTCAGAAGATAAGATGTGCAATCAATCAAAGATATCGTAAATTTAGAACGAGTCTCACAAGATACTGTGTAATGGCGGATGTGACAAAAAAATGTTTGCTTGTTTCAGAACCCGAGAATCCTTATCTTAGACGAAGCTACCTCAGCGCTCGACGCGTACTCCGAATATTTAGTAGACAAAGCACTCAAGGAGATCAGCAAAGACCGAACCGTTCTCACCATAGCCCATAGACTAAGCACCATACAGTCAGCCGACGAAGTAGCGGTCATGGAGAACGGAATCATAGTAGAAATGGGACCATACCAAGAGCTGATCAATAAACCTGGCGGATTCTTCAAGGAACTTATCAACCATCAAACATTTGTTAAGAAAAACAGAGATCAGCAACATAACGCTGTTCCACAAAAATAAAATTAAGCAGCTACACTGTTGCGAAAACGACAATTTTTGTTAATACAAAAAGAAGTAGTTTAATTTATTTTTAATCCTTTTTTTTTCAAACTGATCAGTCTATGATCAGTGATGAATTACTATTATGTATGCTGAGTATTTAAAACTGCGTTATATCTATCTACATAGTAAAGACTTGCATTATATAATAGGTAGGTACATACTTATTCCTTGTTATTAGTTTATTGATGTTTATAAGTTAATAGAAAAATAGTAAAATGTTTTGTAAATAAACGTATGCGTTATTTACCAGTGGCGAAGGGTGCAAGATTTCATGAAGAAAGCATGTCGAAAATATGAGCAGAAAAAGAATAGGTATGTATTTGTTATTATAATTGCAATTTATTGTAAGAACAGCTAAAAGGGATCGTGCAATAAAGGCCCATCGCCACTGGTATTTAGCCTGAAGAAGTTTGTGATAACTTTATAGGTGATAGTCTATTTTATTTTATGATGTAGCATGGAACGAAATGCAATAATATGGCTTCATGTGTTCAAAATGATGGAATGTCAAATTGTTACATAATTTATTAAATTTTATGTCGTAAGGTTTAAATCATAGAGTGACAAACGGGTAAAGGAATATTTTTGTCTGACACAAATAAAATGGTTGTTGTTATTTTAATACTGCATTTTATTTATCCGCCTTACCCATTCAAGTCGTGTTCGTAATCACTGGTTATCGGTAGACGGGCACAGCTGCAGTGCTCCACAGGCACGAAGCGAATGGTATCGTAGCTCATTCATGACTACAGTGATAACAAACCGCTGTCGTAACGCGTGAACTTGTGTTTACTATGAGTTTTTCATCGCAGCCACAACAAACAGGTTAAATAAGTAAATGGACCTTGCCCTCAGCGCGCGCGGAGAACGCGCCAAAAGCCGTCAGTGGAAGCGACGGCTAACATTTACGCGCTAACGCTTCGCGGGAAAACATTGCTAACGGAAACATGTCCAATTTGAAAGTTTTGCGCGGGAGTTTAGCGCGGCAAATTCTTAACTCGTTCAATAGTGCCAAACATAGTAAAAAAGTTAACAAACAAGTGTTATCGTACAGCCGTCTTTTGAGTAGAAGTTTAGCTACTCAAGCTGCGACAGTTGCGGACAGTAAATGTTTAAATTCGCCATGGGGTGAAATACAAGTAGGAAAGGAAACATTGACTGAATATGTGTTTTCGGATATCGAAGAATGGGCAGATGCACCGTCGGTGGTAAGTACCCTCAATATATATTTTTTCTGAAACAATTTCAAGCGCAGAAGGTAATTTTAAAATTTGTTAATTCATTTATGTGTGTATTTTGTTTAAACCAAATCCTACTTAGTTTTCTGAATAATTCTGAATATCAAAATGGACCCTTCCAACAAGGATAAATTTAAAAACAACGTTGAAAATAATTTCGACCTTTGGAATGCACCTTGTAGGCAAATCACATCGCCAAGTAGTTTTTGTTCTTAGCTGTTTGACGCCGAGTCTAGTTATTTATGTTCAATTAAAAACTATTAAATCCGAGTGCATTGCGGACTGCAATATAATATTGTTCCCAGTACAAAGTTCGCTGTTATATAGGACGTTATGTGAGAGTGATAGGGACTTTATTAATAGTTCGCATTTGAAGGTTAGGGCTAAATGTCTGCGCTGTGCCAAACATGCATCTCACAAAATTGGAAAAGATATCTTAACTAACAAGTGTATTGTCGCGGGTTTTCTTGAGCATTTTTGAAATATCGAAAAGAAAGAACAAAATTTATTTGAGATTTGCAAAGGATATAGGTACAACAAAATAAAATTAGTGATTCGAACTAACAATACCTAAGTATAAAAACTAGCTTTCAAGGTAAAAAAAATAGTACTTATAATACAAATGTATTTTCTATTTGTGTATCTATAAGGTATTAGATTGCAGCCGATAACGTCAACCATTCAAACCGATCCGTTCCGGTCGGTTCCGGTGCATGTTGCATAGCAACCGGTTGTAGAATTATCGTCAAACGTTTTAACCCGACTGCTCCAGAACCAGGGTAATGTTTTTATGAGACGTCAAGGCGGAATCGAACCCGCCATCGATAGTCCGCTAAACCATTCTACCTATCACAGTTTCAACAGCAGGTTCTGTAATTGTCCATTATTAACAATCATTATTTTAGAAATCGATTCTAGTATTTAGGTAGGTATTAAAGGAGCCTGGTTTTAAATTATGTGATGTGATGTGATGATGAGATACTTAGTATTAATCAGGTGCTTAGGAAAATGTAAAGAACAATAGAAGTTGATAATATTTTTGAGAGTATTTGAGCACGTGATCAAAAAGTATTAGTTTGTATTTGATTGCTTATCATAGTTCCAAGGAATTAGAAAATTAATTAATTTCATGAACTGAAATTGAATCAGGCGGGTAGGATTACCCAGGTGGTACTTATTTACTTATTGTTCACGCTTGAAACAAGTACAATAAAAGAGTCATTTCTTCCGTTATGCTTGCTTGGATCTAAATCTATTTCAATATAAAAAAAACCGGACAAGTGCGAGTCAGACTCGCGCACCAAGGGGTCCGATCGAGTCTTGATTTTTTCCGAGTATACATTACCTACGGAAGTTTATAAACTATGAAAGCAAAATATAGCAGGTAAAATCAAAGGACAAACTTAATTTTGTTGGTGGAAAAATGTTCTCCCATACATCAATGTACGTCAAGGTCAATTCTTAAACCGAAAATATAAGTTTGTAATCGGAAAAAAATATTTTTTATGTGTAGAATTGTAAATTCCCAATTTTCAGACTTTTTCCTGTACTCTAAGATCTATCTTTTTGCTAAACGGGAAGTACCCTATAAATTTTGGTTTCCTTGAGAGTGTCGAAATATACGTTTTTTTTTATAAACGGCCATTATATCTTTTTTTACGTTAACTTAGAAGTTTGATTTTTTCACAGACTCAAGGGACTGTAGACTTGAGTAATATGGTTTTAATTTCAAATCGATACCTCCACGCTTTCCCGAGATAAAGGGTCTTGACATACATACAGACAGACGGACGAACGGACGGCAACAACGTGATCCTATAAGGGTTTTGAGGTACGGAACCCTAAAAACACAATCGGTAGGTAAGTCACGACATTAAAATGGATTTACTAGCAACTTCATTAAATTAGCTTATGACAAGTCATATGTGCATTTTCATAAGTACTTACTTACCTAACAAAATTGTATTGGTAAAATGGAAAATATTCCCCAGCAAATGAGGCAATATACTAATAAGGACTTTGTTGTTATGGGATTCTTGATGACTCTGAGTTTATGTTTTATTCATTGCAGATCACTTTGATACCTAGCTATGCATTATGTTGTTGATCTAATGCCCTTTCTGTAAGATGACGTCGTATGGATTAACAATAAATTTTCAAGTTTTCAGGAGATCATGTGTACCTAGTTACCTACATAATGAGCAGGAAAGTCACTAACAAATTAAATTGCACGTGATTTTACAACGTGCCTTTAATGGTTTTAGAAACCAAAACATCACGTCAGTAGGTAAGATGTAGGTACCTCCCGTATTCATTCCAATGACGTCAGAAATACTGAATGTTTTGTTGTTATTCCAAACTTCATCACAATTTTTTACCATTGAATATAAAGATGGTAGGAGCTCCCACTATAAGATCGCGTGCCAAAATATTCTTGTGTACCAGTTAATACGTTATTTCAATATCAAAGACTGGACTTTGGAGCAGATTTTCGTTGATAGATAGGCGTTACATAATAATACGTTTGTCTATAAATACAGGGTAAAGTCCAATGACCTACATTTCGGACCACGTGTAGGTAATGTAGTTCATTTACCTACATAGTCTCGATTAGTTCGTGTATCGTGACTTTGCACTACCGGGTAGTGATGTAGGTACTAATAAGAATTTAACAGGTCAGAGCAGGTCAAGGACTTGTGGTGTCCTCCAGTGTTCCTTTGAATGAAGGAGTGGACCTGGCCGTAAGAAAACGTCGGGCATAAAATGCAATATAAAATCTATGAGGAAAGTATGTGGTCTACTTGGTGCGTTCGGAAAAACAGAAAGTTCTAATCCTAGGCAAATAGCCATCACTGCTAGGTTTTGTACGTGGGTAACTACATCTAGGATTTCGTGTAGACAAAATTCACAGAGAAAGGGTTAATACTTAATGTAATACCTACTGTCAATCTAACCTCCAAAACGCAGTCAATATTAAACAGGACCAATCAATCAAATGTCCATAAACTAATCAGTATTTCGTACCCGTCCCCAGACATGCGGTGCATCAGGACGAGGCTACGACTATGGCATGATGCGGATGATGGTCGAGAGGTGCGCAGGGGCACTCGCGGGTCACCTGAAGCTAGCCCCCGGGGAGAGGCTTGGCCTCATCCTGCCCAACCTGCCCGAGTTCGTCGTGCTGATCCATGGAGCTATGAAGGCGGGGCTGGTTGTTACGTTCGCCAATCCACTATACACCGCCGGTAAGATGTTTGCAAGAAACAATTTCTGTAAGGTCAGCAGTCGTCTATTCGCAGTTTTTAATATACGAGCCACGTCGAAGCTCATCGATGTAGGTCGGAGAACAAATACCTACTAAATCACATATCAGGACATCACACATATCACATCATAGACATCTGTCATATCAGGAGTTCAGGGGGCTTCCTGGCTGACACCTTTAAGTATGTAGCTAAGGAGGTAGATTTGGCTATACCGCTTTGGCTGTAACCAAAAGTACTAGGGCACTAGGTTAACGTGGCTGAAGGCGCAGAACTGCAGCAATTTAGTCACAAAATATAAAATTGAACTATGTCTCATGATACAGACCTACGTGATCTGGGTTCAGTTAAAATCAAAGTAACAAAGTCCAAAAAAAAATACAGCGATAACATACAGCTTATTTTCGTGGACTTTGGTCTCAGCTGAATATAAATAAATGATAAAAATATCAGACATAACTATCAGCTGAAATGCCCGGACCCTAAAAGACTAAGTCCAACCGGAAAGTCATATAAAAGTTATCTGATTCCTTAAATCCGATTGAACGTGCTGATTTTATCTGTTTGTAGATTAGGTAGGGGTTAAAGTATAACACGAGTTCGGATATACCCTGCAACTCCCAACATTTATCTAGTTTAGCATCCTGTATAGTCAATAATGTTGCTAATAAATAATACGTTGACGTCGTGGTGGGGCTTGCGTGCGCGTCCCAATGAACCTTAGGTCATACTTAGGGTGAGGAGCCAGACAAAGAGAGATACAATCCGCAGGGCAGTTTTGTGGCGAACTGTTAGGCAGTATCGACCCCACGGACCTGATCTCCCAAGATAATTTTTGCTCCTCATCTCCGACTTGCCTTTATTGGTTGGCCCGAGTGAACACTTACGAGGAACAGAGCTCCCACCTCTTTCATGTCTTTATTGGCCGGTCCGCTAGAGCAAACGTGCTCGGAAGAAGGATGTATAATCCAGTAAGACGCTGGTAGGATCTTGACCGTACTTCCGGAATTGTCCTGATAGCCGTGGTATACTTCTCCACTCCACTAGCACTTCAGGATATGTTGCACCCTTGGCGCTACGTCACTTTGTGCTGTCGACGTTTTTCGGGGGCCATTTATTGAGTGTGCGAGTCATTCCCTGACATTTTAAAGCCATATTGTCAGTGGTCAGGCAGGGGCCAATAGTTCTTCTGTAGTATACATATACGGTAATCAGTCCACTAAACCACCCAACCTAGCCTCTCATCTTTTGTTTTCATATTCTGCAATAGTCCTGCACCGGGGATTGTCCTTGGGTATACTTTCATACTGCACACAGGGATAATCGTCGGTTGGTGCCTCATCCCATTTGAAATGTCTAACTGAGCTACTAAAAGCAGAACACACACACACACACACACACATAGGTACATATTCTTCTGGCGCCCTGGACAGTCACTACTGTCCTGGGCGCCAGAAGAATATGGATCTATAGATCTATTGACTTACAACATTGAAGTAAGCAGTAAGAAGCTCATTGACTTGCCTTAAGTTCGTCTGTCGCCCAGGACCTAGGCCCTTTTGCTACTTAGTTAATATACCAGTCTATCTATTTCTGTCTCTCACTGCATGAGCTATTCATACCTATAAGACTAAGTTGTTCCGGTATTAGAGAAAAATTTGTTAACTGTCATCGTCATCCTTGGGGTATATAGGCATGGCTTCTTTATAAGACTCGCATACTTGTTTGTCAACTGCCGTCTCCTTTCCAGCCAAATCATCTTTCAATTCATCCATTGATTCTTTGGTCTTCTCCTAATCCTAACACAGAACCATCCATATTAATTATCAAGAAGTGGGTACCTAAGTAGAAGTCTGAAGTAGGTACCTACTAAATAAGGCGAATACGGCGAATATTTCTCAGACATCGTTTTTTTTAAAAATAGTGAACTTGACACGATTTCTTCATAGATCATTTTACAGCTAGGAATATATTTGTTATACTTAGTATATATTTGTTTACAAGTTCTATTATATTTTATGATAAGATAACGTTTATATAAGCCTCGTGCCGTCTAGTCAACATGTGTTCGTGTGAGTAATAACTACCTACATGCTTAGATAAAATTGAGGAAGAGAATAGGTCTGACTTCTCAAGATAATGACTATGAAATGATATACCTAAGTACAATGAATGGAAATATTTCAATGTCATCATCAACCATGTTTTTCTTTGATTACCTACCTAAAAACAAAAACCTATATTAAATTGGAGTTTTTATATGCAGTACTTTTGGGCTTTGCACACGCGGTACCAAAGTCCAAATATCCAAAGGTCAAGCATTCATGTTCATCTATCAGTTTAAACACCTAAAGCCCGAGTCGATAAGTCATAATGTACTTATATTAAAACAATTTTGTACTTAAGTCAAACTGGTCAAAGTATAAAGTACCTTTAGGTACGGTGCAATAATGAACAAAGTCCAAAACTTTCGAGATTGGATCATGCTAGATTAGGTACATAATCTTTAGCCCTATAAAATATAAAAGAATTTATCTTTATCCATAACTCAAAAATGGTTAGTAAGTACTTATATAAAAATATAGGTAAATACCTAAGGTAAGTACCTAAGGTAAGTACTTACAATTTTAGTCTATCATTAGGTACCTACTAATCTTCGAAGTTAGTAATAAATTTTGCTTGTATAAATTTAAAGAAGAATCAGCATACGTTGCAATAACAGCCTGTCCTCCAAATCGGTCCAATAGCATTCAAGCACGCGATATAAAGGAATAGAAAATACCGTAGTGCACGATATTATCAATAGACACGTGTCTTGCATCTAACAAGCAATAAATGATTGCTAATTACTCAACTGCAGTCAAGGTTGAGGAAATCAGACGGTCGCTTACCTAATTGCAGCGTGGACTATGTTATCTCTCTGTTTGTAGTTCATTTCATTGCAATAATTATCTTTAAATGCATAGATTGTATGTACGTGGTATCTATTGTGTATCATATATGATACCGGCTGTGTAGATGCAAAGTTCACGGAAGTGGAGATTATGAATAAGTGAAATTAATATAGGTTTTAGATTATGTTGATACGGGATTATAGATTTAGGTAGGTACCTATTTAGCTTTTTTTTTTAAACATCCACGTCTTAGTTATTTAAGTAACTATCTAGGTAGGTACTAAAATATAGTTGCCATAACGTTAGCATTCGATTTTTTTTAATTATGTAGACACCTTGTCCATATTATACTTTATATTCCATCAAAGGAACAAAAACATCAAAAGATTGATATTCGATGCCTTAATCTATGGTTGGTAAATAAATAAGAAAGTCTGTCATTGCCTAACTGATATATATTTTTCAGTCAGCCTACAAGGTCTGCCCACAAATACTAAGGGGCAACAACCAGTCTCTAAAGATAAAATTGCTCGGTCAGATTTGTAATCATAGTTGTTGGCTCACATATGCAATTATCTGTCTGTTGCCGATGTTGCGAAAAGCCACAAGAAGTAATACCGTTTTTTTGGTAGCCTAATTTCTGAGCATTACTGAGCAAAGGCCTCTTAGTTCTGCTTTAAAATCGTTTTTAATTTATGGCCATGATATTCCCTGCAAAAATGTCCAGACCTTCACACCTCGCTCTCTGCGATAGGCTACAGCTATGTTCTTTAGGTGGCCAATGGTACAATGAGTGGCAAACTTGCCCACCCGTCAGCCAATTTAGCCTGCTTTCTTCCACAACTGCCTGGTGCTATTTCATATAGGTTTTATTTCTCTTTGCAGATGAGGTGAAACGTCAGTTCGGAGACTGCAACGTGAAGGCAATAGCCACGATCGAACTGTTCATGCCAGTCGCACAGGAGGTGGCCAAGTCACTGAAGGACTACAAAGGCACTATATGGGTTGGAGGAGAAGATGACAAGGGTCAAGGTAAGGTTCAATTCTTATGTATTTTCTAAAAGTCGATAGTGGGACTGGTTCTTCTAGCATGTTCTGGGCACACAGTCTCTCTATCTGCCGCCAACTTTGCATGGCTTCTCTTTTTATCACGGCCTAAAAAATTCTGGATAATCACGGTCTGTAAATAGGTGTAGATGGTAGCGTTTATTCTGGGATTTCGTTTGGGGACGCATAACTGCTGGTCCTGGTCTGTTTGCACCCGAAAAAGGTCAGCATGAGATTGATCTTATCCGACAAGAGGGCATCTGACTGCTTTAAAGTTAAGAAGTTGGTTTCATGGTCGGTGAGAATGAGCGTCTAATAAATTATAACGATGTACACAAGGGTCGTTGTAAAGTGTATCTATGGAGTGATTAGAAAAGGTTATCTTATACAATTATTATTGAGTAATAGATTAGCTCGAATAAAATTGTTTGTCTACTTATTGAACATCTGTTTTGATCCGGGTAGTAAACAAAGTATCTATTAGGTTACTTAGGGTCTATTTTTGTATACTATAATAGTATAACTTTCATCGGAATATTAAAAATATGGCGGTTTGACTTTTCTATTCAAAAGCTATCAAACAAACTTCTTTTTTTCTCTTCCGGTGTAATTTATTCGACTATTGAAAAATGGGCCCTCAGTTGTTTATCTACATAATATCTCGGTAGTCCAATGAAGTATTTGGATACAGGTACTAGCCAACCTGTATGTATGTTATCCACTAACTAAACGTCGGTATTATGAAATGCTAGTTCCGAGACAACATTCCCTTTTGATATGTAGGTACTAGACACTCGATTATGGCGAAAGTAAATACTTAAGGGCAAACAGGTCGAGTCAATTAATTCGTCAGTTTGGGTTTGAATAGGTAAGGTGCTAACATAACTTGAAAAATTTGCAATTGGTAGTTAACTAAATACGGGTAGTAGAAGTTAACAATTTATTCATGTCACAGTTCTTTCACACAATCGATGTGCGTGAAAGATATGATTTTCCTAGAAAAAGGGTGATTATGCCAAAAAATATTGGCTTATGCCAAATTTTTTGGGTCCTTGTGGACAGCAAAATTATGACTGTGATTATGTGTGTCTATGCTTATTTTAGATGAAAATTACAAAACAATAATGATGATAGTGATTGTCTAGTATTTTATATCTTCACACAATATGACATTTTAATAGTTATTGTATTTGTTGATTTAAAATATAAGATAGTTATCTAATATTATCTATGCTTGCATGACCGTCACGCTAGTGACCCGTGAAGGGGAAAAGCCCTGTCTCTTATTTTCCGGAACAGTTCTTGATCAACTTTCTTTGATATCTTTAGCTAGAAGATCCACTTGGCCGTTTAGCGTAAATAAAAGCATAAGAGAGACTTAGACACTCCTAGGGGCTTATGTTCAGAAAGTTATTTAATAGGCGATAAATTTGTACCAATAGGTCCTTGAATTACGAAACGGCCAGGTCACACATTATGACTAAGGTGTAAGGTTTATAGTAGAAAATTTAAGACCAGGATTCCCAGAACGCTTTAAGCTATGATGAGAGTTAGAGAGTGTTAGGTTAGGGCGTGTAGAGTAAGGAGTTCGGCAGCGCAAGCAATATGTACTCGTCTTGCTGATACTTTACATGAAAATATTTTTGGTGGGATCTACTTTGTCTGTTTTACAGATGCACAAAAATGGCACATCATTATTATAAATAACACTTTTTCCATTCCCACTATCGGCGCTTCTTCGCTTTTATGCCCTTGTGCCAAATCGTTTGCCAAATCAAAAATTCTTTATCTAAACATGTATCGCGACTAGTGATGGGTTAATGCCCAGGTATTCTTATAGAAAAACTGCCAACATGTTTGGCCAATTTATTAACACTAGCCTAATTCTAAGGAAGTCTATAGGTATAGATATGACACTTTCTCTTTATTTTATTTCTAGGCGTATACGGCCTCCGATCCTTACTAATGGCCGATCACAAGGCTGACCTGCCAACCGTGGACAGCGACGAGGTCTGTCTGATCCCGTACTCCAGTGGCACGACTGGCATGCCTAAAGGCGTCATGCTGACTCACAAGAACCTCGTGAGCAACTTGAAACAGACGCAGTGCCCTAAGATGATGAAGTATGAAGGAGAGAAAGGTAAATAGACATATTAATGGAGATGGTAACTTCGCTATGGATAGATTATTGTTGGAGATCAATAATAATCTTATATTGTAGATAGGTCGTCTTCGTTTTACACCGTTGTTTCTACCACGTAATTGCAAATGTGGTACGGTAGGTATGGTAAAGAAAAATTGAAGAGGACAAAATTCAATTTTTCTTTACCATATCGTAAAAAAGGGTAGGGAATGCACCCATTATTGCAGAGGTCCAGACGGTAACAAACTTACCATCAGGTGGGCCGCTTGCTTGTTACCCATTCTGGGGGTGCTGAAGTGCTATTTCAAGAGGACACGATGCCATCCCGCTCCATGTCCTGTTGTTGTTGGTCGGTGGTTTTAGTAAGGAGCACATTACCGGCAACATTTTTTTTTTTTTTTGTCGTGTGGAAATCCTCATGGAAATCCTCCACCCTGGGGCGGGTGGAGGGGTCTGTCAGACTCTTACTGACTAAAACCACCCCGGTGTTCCATCTCCCACCTACGCCGGGGATCGCGGGAACGTATGCGACTTCCGCAATCCCCGGCTGGTGCCAGCCCGCCTCTGCGAGCCACCTCGCGTTGTCGAGGGGAGTGAGGTGTTTAACTCCCCTCGCTACGTCAAAGAGGGGCGCACGGGAACACCATGCGCCGCCACCTCGGGTCCGGATGAGTGGGGGGCGACGGACATCCCCAAGTCCGCCGCCCCTGGACCCAGTTAGGGGGGCCGGAAGAGGGCAGCGTATGCCCTCCTCCGACGCCCGATGCGCCTGCTGCGGGCAGGGAGAGCGGTTGNACGTCAAAGAGGGGCGCACGGGAACACCATGCGCCGCCACCTCGGGTCCGGATGAATGGGGGGCGACGGACATCCCCAAGTCCGTCGCCCCTGGGCCCAGTTAGGAGGACCGGAAGAGGGCAGCGTATTATTTCCTCCGACGCCCGATGCGCCTGCTGCGGGCAGGGAGAGCGGTTGTGATCTCCCTCTCCCTTTCCGCAGCCTCCTTCTGCGCGATAACTGTCTCGCAGAAGGAGACCACCGCGTCCCAGGACTCCTCACCGCCGACCATAGCATGGACTACGGCCGGCAGCGAGAGGTCACCGCCTACAACAGAGATGAGGGCACGGCGCGGCTCCTCCCAAGCTGCACACTCTGCAAGCGTATGCCGTGCCGTGTCCTCCCGACAGTCGACGCAGTGGTGGCATCGAGCGTCCGGCTCCCTGCCTATGCGACACAAGAACCTCCCGAAGCAGCCATGCCCCGAGAGGACCTGCGTCGCACGAAACGACAGGGAGCCGTGCCTTCTCCCGAGCCAGAGGTCGAGCACTGGCCGGATGGCCTCGATGGTGATGAGGCCGGCGGTAGGGCTCGAAAGCCTGTCCCGCCATTCCGCCACCAGGACCTCGCGCAGCTGCGACCGACGCAGCTCCAAGTGTTGCTGCGTCAGTCTTTCGCCGCGCGCCCGCGCGCCCTCGCGCCACCTATGCAGTGACGCGAGCACTTTCGCCTCCAGGTCCCACGGCGGAGATCCGGCCAGTGCGCAAGCCGCCTCGTAGGAGATCGTGCGATATCCCCTGATGACTCTGACGGCCATCACCCTCTGCGGCCTCCGCAGAACAGTGATGGTGCTGGCCGTCAGGTCAGCCGCCCAGATCGGGGCCCCATAAAGGGCCATCGATCGCACGATCCCCACGTACAACCGCCTACAGGCGGTGCTCGGGTCCCCCAGATTGGGAAGCAGCGTTGACAGCGCCCCCGCCGCGCCCAACAACTTGGGCGCCAGCCGCCGGAAGTGGGGGCCGAAATCCCACCGGCTGTCGAGCACCAATCCCAGGTACTTCATGGTGGACTCGACAGCGATACGGGCCCCCCCGACCACAATGTGCGATCCCGGCGGCGGCGCTCGCCGGGGGCCATGAAAAACGATGGCCTCCGACTTGTTGAGGGCCACCTCCAGGCCGAGGCGCCGTATGCGGCTCACCACCTGTGAGACCGCAGCCGTCGCCAGCAACGCTGCCTCCCTGTGCGAGCTCCCCCGGGCANACTGATAAACATACTTATATATTTCTAAATACATACATATTATAGACAAATTACACCCAGACACAGAACAAATGATCATGCTCATCACACAAAGATTTGTCCTGGGTGGGAATCGAACCCACGACCTCCGGTTAAGCAGTCAGGGTCACTAACCACTCGACCAACAGGCCAGTCAAAATTATGATAGACCCAGTCCATTATTTGAAGCAAATGCAACAATAATAAATATGAAAGGTACCTATTACAAAGCAGTATTTAGTTGATTGGTGCCTAGCCTACCATGTTTTGCCAAATATTCTATGAACTTGGAATAATAAAAAAAAACTTACGCGCAATTTAAAATTATTGACGCTCTAAATAAAAAGTTTGGAAATAATTATCAACTAATAAAAACTATAGGTAATAGATACCTACTAACGATGGTAAAACATGCATACAAACAGAGGCTCGAAGCCATAAGGGTCGATCTCCAAGGATAAGCAACGCTAGCCGAGGTGGCTCCGCGGACGAGTGACTATCCCCTTCATATCGATAACATCCTACCTAACTCACCGTGCCTCGGAAAGCAGGTTAAGGGCGCCCACACAAAACCGCGATGCGATGCGATACGACGCCGCAATCGCAGGAACTTGTACGTGCGAGCTCGCAGATATTCGCGATGCGTTGCGAATTCGCAGTTATGTGTGGGAGCCCTAAATCGTTGACCAAAGAATATTTGCTAGTGTTTACGGGTACCTTACGGGAACCAGTATTGACAAGTAGTAGGTATCGTGTTTCCCAGTTAGTTATTTTTTTATTACTTAAGGATGGGAAATCATCAAATGACTTCTTCCGCTCTGGGCGGAGCGGAAAAGAGTGTTAGACTCTTACTGACTAAAACCCATCCGTGTTCCTCCTAATGCCCTTTGCGTTCCAGGGCCGCGGTGACTCTTTGAACCAATTCCGCAACCACAGTTAGGTACAGCCGTACAGTCGACAAAGCTATTTGGTATGCATGCAGCTAACTTGCAACTACAATGTTTTGAGTGTGCTGAGTAGACAATTATTGTACACCACACTCGTAAGTATGTTTTATAAGCTTAAAAAGTTATAATGCACATATTAGAAATAAATATTGGCAGTTCAGTGCAATAATTAATATGTTTATCTGTATAGGTACCAAATAGCTTTGTTGATTGTCCTTACTAGGTTTGGAGGTCGGATAAGATTAAAATACTGGTACTCAGCCGCACCCGGCTAAACTAGAAGCCCACCCCAACATAATTGGCTAAGGGCTCAACAGACTGATTTATTGACTAATGGTTGAAAAAAAATTGTTCTAGGCAAAGGCGATGTGCTCCTCACAGTACCGCCATTCTTCCACATTTATGGCTTCAACGGGATCCTGAACTACAATCTCAAACTAGGTTACCATGTTGTTACAATGCCAAGGTAAGTACTTAACAATATACTGAGCTGAAGAACATTAACTATCTTGACACAGCCGTTCTATTCTATAGTCTTATTTAAATAGATGGACAAATTTTAACCCAGCGTTCAGTACGTCTAACCAGATATCCAAGCAAAAACACATTGATTAAAGTGATTTTATTTTGACCTAAAATGATAAATTGCCAACATTTTTAGTATATTTTCGTTACCTACCTAGCTGATTTCTTTTCTTGTAAGTTTCTAATGCGTGCTCCAAATGATTTCTAAAAGTTTGTCCATCTAATTTGATGGTACCTTATACAACCTGTAACAGAATAAACGCAATACATTGTACTCGTCATTATGAACAACTTTCACTATGGGACCAACACTGAAATCGCGAAAAAAATCTACTGCCCCTTAAATTTAAGTGCGCATAATTCGACAAAATGTATGTGTGGGTTGGTCCCATAGTAAAAGTTGTTCATAATGATGAGTATAATGACCCCTTAAGAGGTATTTCGTTTATTCTGTTGCACCTTTTATAAACATCATACCGTGAAAACTTAGGTGAAGTGAGCTGTCATTCCTCTAAATGCTAGTGATAGATCTATAGCTCACTTCAAGTTTAGGTACCTACTTCACCTTAGTTCGTACAGTGATCAATATGTTAACAGAATAGCACTGCAGTTACCGAACCGAACGGAAACGAAACTTCAACGTCGTGAACACACAGTTTATGACTTTGAAGTTTTGGACTACTCATTGAAATTGCGCTTCTAAAACATTAAATGATGCGATGCTGCCGAACTGAAATATATTCCGGAGCGAATGTCTACCTACTAAAAGTTCTTTTTTCCCAATTTTTCTACAAATCCTGATAGCAATTCTTACACGCATATTATTTACTGGAGGTGATGAAATTACCCTTAGGGCAGAGGCACCTTCTAATGTCCCATAAGTGATAGTGCAATTGTTTTCTCAGATCGCAATTTAATTTTCTAGAATTTGTAAGATCGGATGCGATTGTATCTAGCAATCTAAACAATATCTGTATCATTCCAGGTTCACGCCAGACGACTACATCAAATGCCTGGTAGAGTACCAGCCGACAACATTGTTTGTGGTACCCTCACTCCTTGCCTTCTTGGCGACCCATCCTGCAGTGAAGAAGGAGCATCTGCAATGGGTGGAGACTATCATGGTGGGCGCTGCACCCACTACCGACAGTATGCTAGAGAAGTTCTTGCTGAAGTGCGAGAAGACTAAGGACCAGATTAAGTTGTTGCAAGGTTTGTTTCTGCCTTTAACTAAATCATTCTATCTCACGTAGGTCTGCCTTTAACTGGTAGCTCTTTCTTTATTCAAGCCATTCAACATGTGGCTTTGCGGGCGGCTCAACTCACATCTTGTGCTCAAACGCGGGTCGTAAATGTCCTTAAGGATCTATTTTCAATTAAATATCTATGAGATAACGACCTTGAAGTGACATCCATACACCTTTTGTAACATTCTTCAACCCGTATTCGGCCTGCGTGCTGAAATACTGCTCAGTACCTCGCACACACAGACACAGGTCTGTGTCGTGTGTTTCATATAATGTTCCTTAAAATCCCCAATATATGTATTTTTTTTTATTTTTTTTTTTATTTAATATGGGTTTGCTCTTGACTCTAGTCTAGGTCATAGATGACAGAGACAAAGTCGACGATGGAGCGAGCTTACCCAGAAGAAGCCTGTTCACTCTAATTTTGAAGAGATTAGGGTTGTATGCGTTCGGAAACACAGACGCAGGCAGAGAGTTCCACTCCTTTGCTGTGCGCATTATAAAAGACGTTTGGAAACGTTTAGTGCGAATTGGTGGAATAGCAACAAGGTAGGGATGGTAACTTGCAGTGCGTCTAGATGTCCGATGGTAGAAGGGGGCCGGTGGGATGAGATCGTGGAGTTCCTGGACACTCTCCCCGAAGTACAATCTGTAGAAGACCGACAAGCAGGCAACCTTGCGGCGATGAGCCAAGCTGTGCAGCTTGGCATCCACCAGCCTTACGTCGCCAATGAGCCTTTTAGCTCTGTGTTCCACCGAGTCAAGCGCGGCAAGTTGGTATTTAGCTGAGCCATCCCAAAGGTGGCTGCAATACTCCATGCAGGATCGGACTTGTGCTTTGTAGAGGGTTAAAAGCTGTCCAGGCGTGAAGTATCGCTTCACTCTATTTAGGATGCCCAGCTTTTTGGCCGCAGTTTGGGCTTTGTGCTCAATGGTGGCACCAAAGTTGAGACTGGTTGTCAACTCCATGCCTAGGAGCTCGAGCCGATCGGTTACAGGAACAGAAGTACCCCGAAAAGTCGGAGTTAGGTCGAAACGACTCCTTTTCGCGGTAAAAAGGCATGCTTGTGTTTTGGTGGCGTTAAAAGAGACCAGATTGTCATCACCCCACTGGGAGACAAGACTTAAGGTCAAATTTGTCCGCTCTACCATGGCCTCTCTCAAGGAACGAACTTCTTCCCCGCTGGTTTTTGCGCTAGACAAGTATCTCTCTGAAACCGAACTGTCATCTGCATACCCAACAATACCAGGCTGAAGCAGGTCATTGATGTGCAGCAGGAAAAGAGTTGCAGAGAGAACAGACCCCTGAGGAACTCCGGCATTAATAGCCATGAGGTCAGAGAAGCAGCCGTCAACGACTACTCGGATCGACCGTTCACTAAGGAAGTCTGATATCCAGCTACAAAAATCAGCTGGGATGCCATAAGCAGGAAGCTTGCTGAGTAGACTTGCGTGCCACACCCTATCAAAGGCCTTCGAGATATCGAGCGATACAGCAAGTGCTTCGCCGTGTTTCTCGATGGCTTCGCCCCAACAGTGCGTGACATACACAAGAAGATCGCCAGTTGACCGTCCCCGGCGAAAGCCATATTGACGGTCACTGAGGAGATCATTGTCTTCAAGGTAGGTCAGCAACTTACTGTTCAGTACCCTTTCCATAACCTTGCACAGAATGGAGGTAATGGCGATCGGTCGATAATGAGCAGGGTCTGCACGGTCGCCTTTTTTTGGCACAGGTTGTACATTCGCAAGCTTCCAGGATTTTGGCACCGTTCTTTTTTCAAGAGAGAGGCGGAACAAGCGTGTCAACACAGGAGACAGTTCAGGCGCACATTGCCTCAAAACTCTCGCTGAAATGCCGTCAGGCCCGCTGGCCTTGTTCACGTCTAGACTGCACAATACTCTTCGTACCTCTTTCATGTGAACTGCGATCTCCGACATCGAAGAGTCACAGTAACGAGGTACAGTTAGTGGTTGCTTGGAGCCAGCGTCCAGACGTGAATTGCTAGCAAAGAGAGATGCAAATAAATTTGCTTTCTCACTTGCAGAGTGGGCCAGCGACCCATCAGGTTTCAGCATTGGTGGTAAAGTGGGCCGACAAAAGTTCGTTTCAACCGCTTTCGAAAGGGACCAGAACAGTTTACTACCCGGAGGGTGCGATGCTAGTTTGGCCCCGATACGTCCAACATGGTCAAAACGTGCCCCACGTAGAACTTGCTTGCAGAACTTAGCGGCAGAATTAAAAGCTCTCTTCCTCGCGCGAACCCTGCGTGCTCTAACTTTTTGGTCGCGGGCCTTGACCCAAGCTTGGTAGGCAGACTCTTTTCGGGCCTCAGCGTGGGCGCACTCTGCATTATACCAAGGCCGGGTTTTGTGACCGAGCGGGATGTCGGAGAATGGAATGAAATATTCCATCCCCTGCCGAATCACGTCCACAATCATGTCGGCACAACAAGACGGGTCACCCGAGGAAAAGCACACATGCCGCCATGGATAAGACGCAAAAAAGTGCCGCATCTCATCCCAATCTGCTGACTCGTATCGCCATACTCGTCTCGTGCCTCTAGGGCTCTCATCTGGAGGAGAGCAGGTCGACACGGATTTCACCAGGCAGTGGTCAGATGTTCCCAGCGGGGCTGAGACCGATACTGAGTGACTGTTCGGATCAGTTGTCAGCAGAAGGTCCAAGCAATTGGGTGTATGGCCGTCAACATCCGGTACCCGTGTTGCCACATTCACCAGCTGGGTTAGATCTAGCGTTAAAGCAAACTTGCGCGCTTCTAACCCAGCATGGTCAGTTTTCTGGTACGGGAACAACCACTCTTTGTGGTGGGCGTTGAAGTCCCCCAGAAAAATGAGCTTCGCTGTTGGGTACCGTTGTTGGGCTACGTCAGTCGACTCCACGAGGAAATTGAACAGTGCTGTTGTCTCCTGGTCACCACTGTGCGATCGGTAAACGCCGATGTAGAGAAATTTCTCCACGCCAGTGTCCACAAGTAGCCATATGGCAGAAAAACCCGATTTCTCAAAGCAACGGAGACGACGACAACAAATGTCATCGCGGACGTACACACAGACCCCAGCCTGCTTCTTGAACTTGTGTTCAAGAGAGTAACCCGGGTAGTTGAGGTACGCCACGTCCAACGGGGTTGCTATCTTCGTCTCCGTCAGAAAAAACAGGTGCGGCTTCTCGGCCTCAAGGTGATGATGGACCGGATCGAGATTGGAGTGCAACCCCCTGATATTAGTGAGGTGCACTTTAAGTGGGAGGAAGTGCAGCCGTTGTTTACCCTTTTTTTTCTGTTTCACTTTTGTCATGTTATCGAGTAGTTGGGGGGAAAAGTCGAATTGTCGAGGCGCTGCTCAGTGAACCAAGTGGAACACTAGAGCTAATCCAACCTATGGGGAACTCATATGGAGACTGCGGGGACGCCCGAACCCCCCCGGATATGGCCACCGGGTCCTCCCATCCAGTCGCCGGCTGGCACGGTGGAGCATACCGGGATTTTTCGCGAGTTGGCGGGGCAGCCTTTGGCACGTGGCTGGCGTGCTACTTGGGCCCCCTACTGACTGCGGTCGGCCAACGGCTGGCACCGTGCTTCGGATCCCGCTACCCTCCAAAATGAGTTACCCGGCAAGTGTTGCCAAGAGACCAAGACCGGTTCTGAACAGCGCAACTGACAACTTCCTTCTCCCCCCAAAGGCACTGGCACTCCCACACACCGACGGAACACAGCAAGCTGCTTGGCGCCGGAATCCGGTGGGATGGTGGTCGCTAGCCAGGCGGCTCCTTGCGGAGCCTACCACCGCTTAAGTGAGATCGTTCAGCCGTACCACAGGCAAGCCTGTGGTGCCGTTGCCCGGGGTGGACCGCTAGGAGGTAGATCCCAAACCACCCCAGTATGTAGCACTACTAATTTAATTTATAATTGTCCCCAGGTTACGGCATGACAGAGAGCTCTCCCGTGACTCTGATGACGCCCTACACGTACCCGTACAACAAGGTGGGCTCAGTGGGACAGCTGGTGCCCAGCACGCAGGCGCGCGTGGTCTCCATCACCACGGGAGAGATGCTGGGACCACACAAGTCTGGGGAACTGTGGTTGAGAGGACCTCAAGTGAGTATACTCTATGCAATATTTAATCACGTCTCATTTCATTTTCAGTTTGCTCTTATGTATTACTTTTTGGTGTAGGTGTACTATTAAGTATAAAATATATAACAATTAAAAAGTTCCGATTGGTTCATTCCTGAAGTGATTAAATGGTTATTCTGTCGCTGGGAATTTCCATGGTTTTGAATACTTGCGATTTGGATATTTTATAGATGTTCTGCTATCTTTGGTACAAAGATTAAAATCGTTACGAAAAATGTTATCTAGACTTGCAGATTTTAAGATAGTGCGTGGCCTACTTACGCATATATTGTAATGTACCTACCCAATAATACTGGTTCTTTAATATTATTTGTTTAAATAAAAAATCTAATTTAAATTCTCAGGTAATGAAAGGCTATTGGAAAAACGAGAAAGCTACAAAAGAGACCGTAGACAGCGAGGGCTGGCTGCATACCGGCGATGTAGCGTACTACGACGAAGACTTCTATTTCTACATAGTTGACCGCACCAAAGAACTCATTAAGGTTAAGGGCAACCAGGTACGTAGACATCTGTGCTAATAAACTAAATATATCTCCTTGCAAAAATACTGGGACTTTGTACTTAGCAGATATAAGACGAAAGTTAGGTCGACATTGTGGTTTTTCATAATATGCGCGTATGTGCATTTTGATTGCCCGGTAAGTTGAATGGATCATGAATCGATATTTTCAAAAGTTTCTCAAATATAGCTCAAAAATCCCGCGCTTGGAAATTGTGCCAAGTTCATTCAAAGTCACACAGAGCCCTTCTCATTAAAAATAGGTATAAACAGGTTCACGCCTGTGATCTCCGAAGGAGGAAGGCAGACGTGTATCTTAGCCACATTTTACCATAATTATTATAAAGGTGCAAAGAGAGCCTTTTGTGACACAAAAATAGATGCAATAGATACTTATAAAACTTTTCAATCCACAGGTGTCGCCAACAGAAATAGAAAACATAATCATGGAGCGTCCAGAAGTGGCAGACGTCGCTGTGGTCGGAGTCCCGGACCCCTTGGCCGGCGAGGTCCCCAAAGCGTTCGTCGTACTGAAACCCAAACAAAAGCTCACAGAAAAAGACATCACTGACTTAGTCGCACAGAAACTCACCAGATACAAGCACCTTGACGGCGGCGTCGTATTTTTAGAATCAATCCCAAGGAACGCGGCCGGTAAAATAATGAGAAATGAACTCAAAGTTCTCGGGATGAAGAAACGTTAGTACCTACCTGTCTAGAACTTAGAAGAGAACATGTACCTACCTAGTATTTTATTTTATAGTTCTAAGTGAGGTTTATTTTTACGTAGATTTATAGGACTGAATTGTTAATATGTAATTTAGTAGGTATAATTAAGATTTATTCCAACACCTACTGTATGTACCTACCTATGTAAATAGATATTTTTTGTTCAAAAATAAATCTTTATTTTTATAAGTTTTGTGTTGTTTCATTTTATTATTAGCTTTTGCTAGGTACTTCGTCTGCGTGAAGTTTAGAACTGGCTCCAGAGAGAAATTGAAATTGTGTAATTCTACTAATATTATAGATGTGAGTGTTTATGATTTTTTATCGCTCGAAAATACATCTTAATGATTTTAGTATCCTGGTAGGTAGCTTGTGAGTCTTAAAATTTATCGCTCATTTTCCAGACCCGGAAATGCTTAATGATTCTGGTCTCCTGGTAGTTCGGGAGTCTTAACCGCTCATCCAGCCTGTCCCCGAATTTCCGCTTCCTCCTCAGTCTCCGCTAAGTCTTGTCATTTACCGAGCTTAAAAGTACCTACCTACTATGTGCAAATCCAAATCCGTTCAGCCATTTTTGCGTGATTGTTGCACAAACATACAAACTTTCGCGTTTATAATACTTACCTACATATTATTTAGTAGGATTTCACAACCCTCCGTATTTTTTTGTCCGTGATATAAAATGCTCCCTAGACTACCTAAGTAGATAGGTACTAAAATTATTGTACAACAGATATTTTATTAGTAGGTAACTAATAAAATATCTGTATTCGCCATGATAACCATTGTTACTGCGAAACTTGTTCTATGAAAATGTCTACTGACTACTTGCACATAAACATCACGCCTGTCTTCCACAAACGGTTAGGCAGAGGTTTAGGTACTTATGGTATGGTGGTACTCATGTGGTACCTACTCGTATGTCACGAGTTATGTGCAAGTCCCGTGTTACAGGAACGAGCCTATTGGCTTGCGCAGACTGGCAGACGGGACGACAGAGGATTTAAAATTAATCAATTGAATTTAATTTTCAATTGCACCGAGCATTGAAATGTACATAAGTACCTTATTTCGATTGACATAAGAATAACTAGGTACCTACTTATTAAAATCAATTGTTAAATTAAAAAAAAAAACACTAGGTACAAAGTAGGTAAGTAAGTAGGTACTTTAATTTCGGCAGTGGTTGTTTTTTCGTTTTTTTTGTTGTAAAAAAGTTTTTTATTTTCCACTTTTTTGTGGTGATACCTACCCCACAACTAAGTGACATTATTCCCATAATGAGTATTTGTACTTTTTGCCGTTAAGGAGTTTCTTTGTGTGCCTTCGCAGTCCAAGTCCACACCAGCTCATAGTTAAATATCTACTTTTGCTGTGGTAGGTAAGTACTAGTTTTTACTGATTTTAAGGTGAGGAGGTCACTGGTTTATCTTTGAAGTTCACAGTACAGGCTACAGTGCAAATGCAATATCTAGGGTCAGGTGGCCAACACTGAACCACGAAAAATTTGAAGTTTTCTCATTTGAAGATTTGACATTACATAGGTAGTGTTTTAAAAAAAATGGGAAATGGTTCACTGTGTACACTATTGGGTACACACTGATCCATGATGAAGTTCACAGTGAACCACTGTTGGATACAGTGAATCATGTCGTATTAAAACGAAGTTTAGTTATATTTCAACCGTGTTCACTGTGGTAAATGAAAGCTCATTAATTAAAACACAAGATTTTTTATATTTCCAAAAATATTTATTAAAAATGTATCAAAATAATCAACAACTTAACAAAATTAACAATACGGCATGTTGCACATTCTTTTCTAAAAATGAGGTTTTTAAGTAATTGAGATCAACTTAAATGCTATCAACTTATTAGCCACTGTAATTAAAAAAACTACTAAAATTACAAACCTACTATAAAATCAGTCTCAATGTTGTAGTAATCATTAGAAAATAATCAATTAATAAAGTGAATCGCTATTTCACTTCTGAAACTATTACTAACTAATAATTAAACTTCAGAAGTGAAATATTGACTGGGAACTTAAACGTCGCTTGGCGACGACTGCTTCCTTCTATTTTTGGTTTAGGCAAAATATATTTAATTATTTTTTTTGTCACTCCTGCAAAATCCGGTTCAATCGGCTCGGAAAACTTATGGTAAATTTTACTTTTAAGTTTTAAATATTACACAATAATGTCATTTTGATCAGTCGTTTCTTCAATTACTTATCTTAGCAATATAAAATATTTTATTTTTCTTCTCGGTTTTGGGTCCTGAGGTAAAGGCAAAAAATTAGGTATCAGTCAAAATTATTACTCCTTCTTCATTTTCACTCAGAAAAAAACTTTCTTTTTTGCATGTCTTCTTTGCTGTGCCTTCCTATCTTCAGTTTGGCAACCTTAGTTCGACCCATCCTAAAGCATAAAAGTACTTATATAAATCTTAATAACGAATGTCGATGTAACTGTGGTACAGAATGAACCACGGTTCACTGTATACCCTACTATACTGAGTCACGGTGTACCACCTACCTACATCATTTAACAGTTGAGATATAATAAAAAAAATATGAATTAGGTTATACTAAAAACATAATAACCATAAGATTGGCAAAGAGTAACTTTATATGTGTAGTAAATACAGTAAGAAAATCTAATAAACCACTAGTTTGAGGAACAAAAACAACTCACCATTTTTTAACTTTTTGCGCGGGAAATCACAAAACGTCCCACCACACGACTGCTGTTAGCGGGCGCTCGCCGTCAACTGGGAGGTCAACGAGGGACGCGGCCGCGGTACGCGACACGTCTCTACGTGTCGGTCGCATGAACCGGTAGGTAACCACTAGTTTAGGTTATACTAATACTGGTTCTCTGTGTACTACTGGCTCACTGTTGGCCACCTGACCCTATAGCTATAACTAAACCCAATGCAAAAAGACTCATCAAGATCGGTTAATGAACAATAAAGTTATGCCCAAATAGATAACCCCAAAAACATGTTAATTCAGGTTGACTTGTTTGCATCTGCGTGCCCCTTCACAGCGTACCGGCGTGATGTTATGTTATGAACTGGTGTAATCAATAAACAGACATGCAATTTCAGCAATCCCGGGAGATTTGCTATCATTTATTGAAGAGTTCCGTTGCCTACCTCCGAAATCCTTCATCAGATCTTCACCGAATTGAAATGCAGCCAGTTAAGAAAAATACTCTTCCAAACAAAAAAAGAATCATTCAAATCGGTTGACAATTGGAAAAAATATCGCTGATCAAACATATGTCCTGGGATCCCAGCATCAGATCCTAACTTATTTATACCTTCCATCATCAGCTCAGCAAGATGACATTTTGATTACCTACCAATTATCTGAACTGCGTTAGAAAGTATGAAAAACAATTGTATGTGCCTTTCAAATTTGAGGGTTGCCTTCGATTTCCCTAGGATCCCATCATCAGATTCTGACTTGGTGCCACCTCAGGAGTATAGGCTTTCGAATAAAAAATGAATCATCAAAATCCATTCATAATTGACGGAATGATCGCATAACAAGCAAACAAAAAAAAAACAGTCGAATTGATAACCTCCTTCTTTTGGAAGTCGGTTGAAAATCCTCTGCCGTCCCGTGCGCCAGTCAGCGCAAGCTGATGATTCCGAAAAAGAAAAATCCTCGAATGGTTAGGCAGAACTGTACCCCTGTAGGTACCCTACAGTAGGTCCCAACCTTTTTGAAGTGATAACTTCAAAAAGGCCGCTTAACCGCTTTGTAACGTAACGCGTTACGGCGCCAGTCTGTCTGGCTTCCCTTTCTCTCACGTTTACGGCAGCGGTAGGCAGGCTCTTCCTCTCTCACTCTAACCCACAGCGCTAGTCGTATTTCGGACAGACGCTTCTCCCATATTAAATAGTTCAACTGTTATCACTTCTGTCGGGCGTCCCGAGACGCACATTTTATTTTAACCTGGGACCGATGGCCTTTTAGTTAACAGGGACCAGAAGAATATTTAACTGTCGATGGTTAATTCAATATTATATTATACTTAGCCCACATACAAACGGGCGCAAAAATGATGAAATTGCTTGTTTGAATTTAGAAATCCCAAAATTAAATATTTCATATAATTTTGACATGTCCTATCTATTCTAAAAACGGCTTAAGCATCTGTCAGCTCGTTCATTAAATTTTGTAGCAGACACATTGCAAAGCAAATCGTATCTTCACCACAATCCAGCTGAATGTGAGGTAGCCCCATTTTTTTTTTTCAGTCCTACCTTTATGTAACACGAAGTTATATGATATGGCTGCAACATAATATCCATTACTAGTGTATAGGCACTCCCCTTTGTAATAGGGATTGAGCTGTAATCTCTATCTATTTTTATTTCTGTAATGATTGGTTGGTAATCTGCCTGTCTGGAAGTCTGAACCCACAACTCATAAGTCAAAGGCGTAAACTCTGGGCCTCTGGGTCTATTAACTGTGTGAAACTCAATTAATAAAAATAAAAAAAACAGATGTTTACGAAATTGATTCATTATTTATTCTTCTCATATTAAATTATATTGGTACAAAATAAAATAATACTAAGTTACAATCATTCATTTTCATTTCAATCAAAATCTTACCATAAAGCACTGCTGTGGATTAGAATGGACAGCTATAAATGCTTCACATTTCTAATTGGGTGAGGTTAACATATTTTCCTTACCAACTTCAATTCAAGACCCTGGTTGTGTGAAATCATAATGATTTTATAGCATACAACAAAAACCATACTCGGCTTCATAAGTTGAACATGGAAAGAGAAATACACATTAGGGTTGCAAGAAATATTAACTTCTACAAAGACTAATAAACTAATTGGGAAACTAAACACAGATGAGATTGTTCATAGTGTCTAAGCAAAATTCGTTTATTTTTCTACTTATTAACTAACAGTCACAGAATAAAAAAGTATTTAAAATGATTGAGTCAAATTATGAGGACTCTTTGTTCTGCTCTGTCTCAGTATTATCAGACTTAATTTCTTCAATAATCTTCTCTGGTTCCTTTGTTTCTTCAGGCACATCCTGAGCCTTGGGGCCCTCTGCAGGTGGTTGAGGTAGTTCAGAATTCACATCAGTTATTGAGTAGTTATCTGATTGCATTTCAACTTTAGGAGAAACTTCCTCAGTAGGCCGTTCCGGAGTAGTTTCAGGTGTTGGCTCAGACTCCTTTACATTGCTTTCTTCAGAAGCAGTGTCTGAAGGAGTGTCTGATTGATTAGACTCTTCATGCACATCTATGTGTCTCTCATCTATCTTAGGAGAGTTGCTATTTCCATCTGTGTTATCACTTGATGATGAACTTTCTTCACTTGATGTGGACACTTCAGAAATAAGTTTGGGTTCATTGTCTTCTTTTGTAGTGGAATCTGAGCTATTTTCATCCATAGCTGCAGTTTGTAGTTCTATCACAGGTTTGGGCTCTGTGCTTGGAGCTTCCTTTTCACTCACAGGCTCACTTGTGTCCTCAACTTTATCTACTGAAGCTTGCGCAGTAAGCCTTTGCTCTGTCATTTCAGCATCCTCAACTTTTATTTCTGGAATGATTAATGCAGGAGTAGGAACTTCAGGCTTCATTTCAACATCAACCTTTGGTTCTTCAGTTGAACTTGAAGAAGTGGTTGCTTCAACTTTAGGCTCCTCAGTGGATACGGTTGCTTGGGGACTGGGCACATCACTAGGCTTAATTTCTTCTGGTGGTTCATCAGCACTTATATTAAGTTCAGGAGGTGTAACAGACTCATATTGGGTAGCAATTTTATCTTGAGTATCCATTGGAGTCTCTTGCTTAGCTTTTAGTCGAGCCTCTATGTCATCTACAGAAATGTGGGCATCAGATGAGCCTGGTTGAGGCTCTGATATCTGTGGTTGTTCAGCATTTTCCTTCCAAGACATATCTTCCATTTCAACATCAACATTGTACTCGGAATTATTATCTGAACCGTTTACAATAGGTTCGACTGGTTCACCGTTTTCTGGTTCGACGTGTCGTTGGGTACCCGGTTCTCTTGTGCTTACAACTAAAATGTTCTTTTCTATCGCCCTCATAAACTTATCAACGCGGTTGTACTGTTTACGCGGAAATGTGAGTAATTCACAAATTCTTTGAACTGTGAAGGGGGCAGAGGTGAATGAATCTAGGCGCTCTAATAGGCTGTTTTTCATGATGTCATAATTGAATGGATCCACGTTTGGATAAGGTGGAATGTCGACACCTGGATTTGTTTCGTAGAAATCAGTAATCACAGCTAGTAGTTTTTCTTTAAACAATGCTTTAACAAGTGACCATTGGTAGACTGGATCACCGGTCCGTGCTACGTATGCCAAGTATTCATTGAGTTCTTGTGGGATTGTTTTAGGCTTGCGTTTGGAGAAATCTTCAAGAAAGTGGAAAATTTCTTCAGCATTCTCCATTTTATGAATTAGTATTTGAAAAATTAATAATTATTCACACACAACAAACCACTCATAACCACAAACAAGACACTTTATTTTTAAGAGCGTTCACAGACTATCATAATTATTATCACAACTCATCGTGGCTGTCTTTGGCTGATATTTATTTATATTTTACAAGGTACTATAATAAGGTTTACAAGACTTTACAAGTACAGAAATACCTTATTTTTAAATAAAAAAAATGATTAAAGGTTTTATTCAGAAACCTGTAGATTTTATTCTTCAGTATAGATTTTCCATGAACTATAGAAGCTGAAAAAAAGGCATGACTTGATGATGTGACATTGACAATGACAGTTTATGTTGACGTATCATCTCGTTCATCTCAGTGACATTTTCACTGAAACTGAAGTGGATTATTTTAAAACAAAAGAAAGAAATATCGTTATTTTCTGCTAAAATTAATAAAGCACGTAGATTAATTGTATAAAAATGAATAGTTTGCTACGAAAGAGTATATTTCCAATTTATAGCAATACTCTGAAGTTATCATGTCGTTCATTCGCCGATGCTCCAATAAAAGAACAAATCGACAAAATAGTTAAAAATAATAAAGTGGTGGTATTTATGAAAGGTGTGCCAGATGCCCCACGATGTGGATTCAGTAATGCAGTTGTTCAGATAATGAGGATGCACGCAGTTCCATACGATAGTCACGATGTCCTCTCTAGCGAAGATCTTAGACAAGGTTAGTTTTTAACCTGAATTCTACACATTGGTACATACTAGTATCGATTTTACAATAATAATGTTATCGTTGAAGAGGCTACAACTATGATAAGAATTTAGTGTTAGCTGCTTATCATAATAAAAAGGTCAAGCAATCATCCAGATTTCTCACGAATGTTTTTGTAAATTTTATTATTTTTAAATGATTTGTTTAGCGGTCTGAATGGTACACATCAGATAATTTAAAATATAATTACTAGAGAGTGCCCGCCATGAAACATGACAAAGCATAATAATGAATATTTGAATGACTAATTTGGGTGCAAAACTGTTGTCAATAATGCAGTAGGCTCCATGACAATTTTTTTTAAAATTAGATTGATAGTTGCTTGGTTGCTAGCTGTAAAGATAAAAAATATAAGTCATTCAAGAACCTAACATCGGATAAAATTTCCATTATGGACCGTCGATTTGGAAGTTCATATTTTTTTTGTAGATAGTACTCATAAATATAAAGCTTTTTACGTATTTTGAAGTTGCGGAAATTCACAGTTTACGAGATATAATTTTTTAAAGTTTCCATACATATATGAAAATAGCACGCCATTTTCAAATTTTTAGGTTGGATAAATTGTCACGGTAGACGTCAAAGTTGACATTTCACGTTCTGTTGACGGTAGAGGTGTATTTATTTAGTTTTATGTCGTATTTTTACTTATATATAATTTTTTATTTTCACATACTCACACATTAAATTTGGTGTGTAATTAATGGTCACAATAACCATGCTGTTTTATGCAATTACATTGAATATTTTACAAAAAAAAAATAACGATTTTTGTGTACACTATGGAACGGAACGTGAATATGAATATCCAAAAATTACCCAAAACCGAATCGGGGCACACACACTTACACTTTAGAGTGCCGAGCCGCTTTTACATTTTGACGTCATGTACGGGACAAATGTACTGCCTCTTGTATGTCCTACTCAACACTAGTGTATATAAAAAACCGGAGGCGCGGAGGGAGAGCAGCCCTCGCCCGCTGTGACTGGTCGCCGAAGGCGACCAACAAGCCGAAGCTGCGGAGCCGAGCATGAGTGACCGTACTTCGGCACGCAAGGGCGGAAGGGCTATTCATAAATCAATGGACATTTATGGAAATTTTTATTCTTACCTAAAAACTTTAACCATGGATATCTCCATAACCATGGGGTTCTGTGGGGTGGGAATGGTACAGAGGAGTAGCCCCCTTCCTCCCCCCCTCACCGCCCCACAAATCGATGGATATTTGCGGATATTTTCGATTCTAATCTAGAAACTTTAACCATGGATATCTCCATAACCATGGGGTTCCGCGGGGTGGGGATGGTACAGGGGGGTAGCCCCCCCCCCCTCCCACCCCCCTCCGCCCCATAAATCGACGGTCCATAATGGAAATTTTAACCCCTAACATCTCACTATTACTACAGTAAAGTGATGCAATTATTTCTTATTGCATTCAAAATAGAGTATTCATCTTTTTTCTTTCAGGGTTTACAGGTGTGATCTTATGTTATCTAATCTTTTGTAACTAGATACTAACTATATATTTTCTATTTAAACGCATCGGCGTGCTCCCCACGCCAAGCCACAAATTTACCCTATTTTTTGTTGTATTTCTGACGTTTGGCGTGCAGGGCACGCGCTTGCTTGTCACCTATACGTGACAGTGGCGTTCAAAAGGTTAAAGGAACCCTTTTTGATGATTCTGTTATTCAATTTCTATTTTAAACTTTCCAGCCCAATCCCATTTAGGCTTATCAGTGTTCTGTGTAACATCTGTGACTTTGTTGTTTGTTTTAATTCTATTTTTGTTTTATTTCAGGTATCAAAGATTACTCTAACTGGCCGACTATCCCACAAGTTTTCATAAATGGAGAATTTGTTGGAGGCTGTGACATAATGCTGCAAATGCACCAATCAGGTGAGCTTATTGAAGAACTGAAGAAGGTTGGCATAAAGAGTGCGCTCTTAACAGCAGAAGAATCCAAAAAGGAGGCTGAGAAATAATACAGAATGGTTATTAGGCTTTAATATTTTAATAGATATGCATAGGATATTATAATTTATTGATAACTTTCTCATTTGGCTATGTAGTGGAATATTGATACTTCTTCTGATTTGTTTATGTATTATATAATATATTAGCATATAGCATAGTGTATTTCAACTGTATGTTATACTAGCAAGCTGATCTGTATCCTAGTTGATTTTTCAAATATATGAGCCCTGTTGACTCAGTTTTAAATGTTGTTTTTTATTCTTAAAGTAGACTTAGTTTACTATAAAGATCATATAGGTAAAATAACAAAATAAAAAAATAATATGTTTAAGAGCTCTTTATTAAAGTAGCTGTACATTCGAGTTAGTATACTTTTGGGCACATAAGTCATTCTTATTCTACATACCGCTGCTGTCTCATTGAAACATAAATTGATTGGTTGAACAACGCAATCATTATTAAAAGACAAAAATATGGCAGATCATTTATTTTGAGTACTCATTCCAATACTCTCTCAAACGATAAACTTATAAAAATGATAAATAAATAGATGCAGGCAAGCTATGGCAATCTATGATATAAATTATTTGTGTGACACTTCCCTGCAACATTTATAAATTTAGAAAATCTAAAACAATACTGTGCCTACCATCAAAGTACTTTATTTCCTAATGGCAGTAAATAAAAATTGATCTTGTATAAATAATGTTTGCTTATAAATAAAAAAATATAACAAAAACATTCTCACAATGTGAATGAGTCTTATTTTGGTGTCACACATTAGTCAAGCCTAACATTAGCACCATTTTATCTTACAAATAATTTTTTTGTGACTTCCCTGAGAATTTCTTATAAAAGTTAAAAATACCTAATGCTAATGTATAAATAGAGTGTTGTAAACATATAAAATGATTCTCTGATTTGAGCCAAAAGGTTACTAAACATTAGGAAGGAGTTTTATGGTATGAAAGTTAATGGCATTTTTGGTTTGAACATTGCACATAATAATATTTTAACATAGAACTGTTTTATAGACTAAATTATTCCACAAAAATTGTTTGCTCTACATTGACCTCGGTTTAGGGCGATTTCTGAGAGGTAGGTCAATGTAAGGGAAATAATCTTTGTGCGCCATTACGTCGCCGCTGGAGCCTCGGGCCGGGCGGCGTGTTAGTACGGAGCGCCATCTTAGCTACCCTCCTTGACTGATGACGTGGATGACAGTGTCCTATGATACGACTTCTGCGACCTGCGTCTGGGTAAAAATCATTTCAGTTTCTATAAATATATCTAGCCAACAAAACATGTAAGCATGGTGGGCGTTAGGCAGCGACCCAATGGTGAACTGGAGGTTTGCCAAATGCCAGTGTTCTCGGGGGATTGGAAAGCCTGGGTGTTTTTTAAATAGTTTATTTGATATTTTTGTGGTTAAGTCTAGAAATAAATTAGAAGTTTACATTAGTCGTGGTGTACCTAAAGGTCGGTTTCGCCGTAGAGTGCGGTGGAGAAAGCCATGTAGTCGAGCGCGCCGGCGGGTGCGCCGGGCCCGCGGAAGGGCGGCATGCGCGCCACGCAGTACTCCGCCTGGTCCGGCGGCAGCTCGCGCCTCAGCTCGTCTGCCGTGATGTAGGGCTAGGGAACAGAAAGTAACATCGTCAGTATCCTCATCAACCTACACTGTCCCCAACTGTGTTGAAGTCGGCTTCCAGTCGAAACGCATGCAGCTGAATATCTGTATTTTATATGCAGCGACTTCCATGTTACTGGGTGAACCCATGAAGGGGCGATACCCCTTGCAAAAATGGTTATCTGACTTTCGGGCTTCTGAGACTACCTATAACGACTGTCATTAAGACCAAGAACAACAAATGACAGTCGGCTCCAACGGCTTGGAGTATTTTCCAAGGCACGGAGGGTCTCAGTTAGCAATGGATGGTAACCCATTCGCGGACTGACCAGGCGAGCGTTGAAATTATGTCCTTGAATATTTATATTCTATATTCTATTCTATTATTCTTAATCAACCCCAATTGCAAATCAATTTCGATTTCGAAGTCACATATTTTTAGGAAATATTATTACCTTGTCGCCAGCTAAGATCCTAAAGCTGTCGATGACTTGTTCAGCGGTGTCTGTGTCTGTGGATTCCCTGGTCATAAAGTCCAAGAACGCATCGAACGACACGTAACCTGTGAATAGAACATTGAAATGCGCTAGCTATGAAACTGCTTCAATGTTAAGACAGATCAAGAAGACGAGAATTGAGAAAGAACTTCATGTCTTTCTATGTTTTGTAAAATGTTGGTCTGATCTGGTAAGATCCATTGGAGTTCGATAGGAAGAATTTTACCTGTGTTGTTGGGGTCGACAACAGCGAGAATGCGCTGGAAGTCGAGTTCTCCTTGCCTGTCCTTGCCGATGCTGTATCCGAGAGACACCAGGCACGATTTGTATTCTTCGGGTGCTAGGCGGCCTGTGAAAGATACATATTATATAAAAATTCCAAATTCGAACAATGGGAATCCGCTAGAAGCACAGGACCGGTTGATATGGCGATATAAGCAGTTTTTCCAATTACCGGTGCGGTTTTTGTCGAAGTGGTTGAAGGAAGCACGGAACTCGGTGAGCTGTTCCTGGGTGATGCCCTTCGAGTCGCGGGTCAGGATCTGGTTCTCGACTTCGTTGATAGTGCGGTTGATGGAAGTCAGGAGTTGTTCCCAGCCGACACGCAGAGTTTCCATTGTGTATTGCGAATACCTATAAAATAAATTCGTTGATCATTAAATGAGAAGCTTTATCTGCTTTAACCATTCAGTACAAAAGTACTGGCGTAATGTGGGTTACAACATTTCAGCCCAAACCTTCGGTGTATCCAATCCCGAAGGCCTTGACAGAGTTCTCGCCTGTGAAGGCGTTACATAATGTTTCCAGTTTTACCGACCTCACACTCGTAGTCAAATAAAATTATGTAAATTGGTTAGGTTAGTGTTGTTGCAATTAATCTTGACTTGCCTGTTCTCGAAGATCATGCCCTCTTGCACGGCCTGGTGGATGCGCTCCAGTTCTTCGATGTGTGGCTTGTAAGCGTACACACCGGCCTCGTACTCCTTGAGGCGACGCAGTTGGTCTTCCAGAGAGCCCTGGTACAAAAAAAAAAAAATGTACCTGTATTTTTGTTAGAAAAATTGGATTGGGATCCATGGGCCAGCTCAGTGGCCGCAATAGAGCGAATAATCGTTCCTGATTAAATACTACTCACATTTAAGAAACTGTTACCTAACGCCAAACGCGGGTAGATTTTTTGATATGCTTGGGTTTGCTCGGTCGAATTATTTGGTATTGAATTTCGGTTATCGAGTCGGAATTGAAGGATTTATTTAGATTAGATTATAGTCCATTCATGGAATTTTTTTATCTCTATTTTAATTAAAAAAGAAAGGATTAATCGATGAATGTACCTGGAGACCCATTCCGATAGCGGTGACGGCATCCATTTGCCTTTCGATCCAGGGTCCAACAGCGTTGGCCTTCTCGGCGAACTGGCGCCTGAGGGTCTCGTTGTTCTGTTGCTTGCGGAGTTCGGCGGCAAGAGTGTTGTCGCGTTGGGGAACCAGCTGCCTCACATCGGACCACTTGCGGTTCAGCTCCTGAGGTTGAGAAATAAGATGGATAAGTTTTTGAAAGGTTTTTATTTTGCTGGAAGGATCTTTGTGTTGAAGTTTATCTAATTCTTAAATATAGTGACAGGTGTTCTAATAATAGTAGATACCAAAAACATGAAACGATTCAGATAATCCATGCTTTAGCTGGACCTTGCTGTTATCGTGGATGATAATAGACTTCTCTTCTGTTTCCCTTTATTGCCTTTTGGCACGTGATTGTTTGAGACTAACTACTACTGTAAATGAACTTACGTGAGCAGTAAGAGTAGTGTAGGGGTTCTCCAAACCACCAGGAATCTGGTGCTGTTTCACGATGGACTCAACCTGGTGCACCAGGTTGACTATCGCCTGAAATTAAAATTTACAATGTGACTAAGAAATGATCAAATGTCGTTGCTTTTTTCAAGTGATGGATTTTTTATAGAGTATGTCGATATCAATTCTTAAAACTTTGAGATCATCGAGGAAAGTCATGTGATAATAACCATGGGAAAAATTACCTGGTATTCCTTGTCAGCCTCTCCGAGAGTGGCCTTGAAGCGAGCGTGCGCGTCCATGAGACCGGAGATCTCTTCGATGGTGTGGACGATGAACATGTCCACGAGATCCTCCCGGGTGCCATCCAACCTGAATAGGAGTTGAGAAGAATGAAATAACTCGATGGTTCAAATACCTCAATATAAAGGTATATTAATTTTGTGATGCCGAAAAATGGAGGCTTAAAGAGTCTGGAGAATAATGGTGACGAACATTGTTGGAATGAGGAAATAATTTTTCATTATACCTCTTTTTACAGTCGGTCAGATGTACTGAATAGTTAGTACTTCGGGAACATACCAGTTGTTGAAAGGTGCGGCACGCTTGGCGAATTCGAGGTGCAGCAGATCGATCTGCTCCAGCACACGCTCGGCGTCGTCCAGCGCGTGGCGGCGGCGCTGCGTGAGCGCGCCCAGGCGGTCCCACTGCGAGCAGATGCGCTGGCAGCGAGCGTTCACACTCGCCACGTCGTGGTACTCCAGGGTACTGCGGAGGAGGAGATAGCTCTATTGTATATAGATGTAGGGCTAATTTTAGCTTAGTTGCAAAGTGCCAACCAATCCAGATTGGCTTTGCCAGCGATATTTCCTAAATACGTCAATCTATACTAATATTATAAAGCTGAAGAGTTTGTTTGTTTGTTTGTTTGTTTGTTTGAACGCGCTAATCTCTGGAATTACTGGTCCGATTTGAATGATTCTTTCAGTGTTGGGTAGTCCATTTATCGAGGAAGGCTATAGGCTATTTTTTTTTTTCAAAATTAGGGATCCGTAATAAAATTGCTATTTCGTAACACAAGGTGTAAAATCAAAAACCTTTTTTTGCGTGCGCTGCAAAAACTATTGACAAAAGAACAAAATGATGTACTACGGGTTAGAAGATCCCATTAAGACCTACAAAAAAGTCCGCGAGAACATATATCTAGCTATCATGGTTTAATCACAATAACCCATTTTGTGTTCAAAATAATTATTAAATCGTCTAAAGAAAAAAAACTACGTTAAATACGTATCGTAATATTAATCTTTATCGAAATTAAGCATTATGTTATCAAGAGTATTTATGTAGAAGTAAAATACTTTTTGTTTCATCTCAATCGGATATTTCGTTTAAAAGTTATCACGTGTGTAAGATGTTAAGAGTTGGTACCTATTAATGAGTTATGGGCCATAGAGTTTTTTATCAACATAAAATCCTGTAATAATCTTTTTCGAAATATATTTGTTGATGATTGTAAGTATAAGATCTTTGAAGAGTATAATAAATACATTTCTAAAATAACTCTGCTAAGGAAATCCACGCGCGCATAATGTTTTGAACAGTTCTGAAGACATTGATAATTGCATTAACTTCGGTAATGGTAGTTGAAACTTCTAATACAATTAAAGGAGTTTTAATCTAATAGAATTGAAAAACGCCCCAATTTTTTGGGTAACGTAATTCCTCCAAACTCACGAGATTCAACGAATCCTAAATTTTGATTCTAATCTTGAAAATTAAAAGCAGAATATTTTTAGTATTTATTTCCTTTGGGCCAAGTTCTTTTGCAATTGTATTGAGTGCTTTTATCATTTGTATGCTCAGTATTCCACAATCACCAGTAAATTCTATAAAGTTCAATGAACTTATTTGATCTTTATTATGAACTTTATTATAGCAATACAGAATAAAGCGAAATAGTGATACAAAAGCGGCTTTCAAATAATTCTCAAAGAGATATTAAAAAGTGATCAAATTAACACAAAGGGCTCAAAACAGCTATTTTATAGGAACTAGCACTAACAAGTCTAAAGCAACTTGGGAGGTAACCAATTCTATGAAATTTAATATTCCTAAAATGATAGCAAGACATTTTAATGATTATTTTATAGACTCAGTTCAATCGAATGCCGATAATTTGCGAATAATACTCAAACAGACACATCATCAGGATTATATATCTAATCTATCTAAACTAATATTATAAAGAGTAAAGATTAGTTAGTTTGTTTGTTTAGAATTAAGGTTGATAATGTACATGTAAACTACACTTCAAATTACTCAAATCGGACCTTTCGTTTTAAAGTTACGACGGGCATAAAAATGGTCTAAGTAAGAAAAATGTTACGGTTTGAGCGAACTGGGGAGAATCTTAACGCTTAGTCCGATGAAGCTGAAACACGGCATTAATGTTTTGGATAAAAAAAGAAAAATAACAAATATTTGGATTTTTCGATGCTCTAAGTAAGAAAAATGTTGCGGTTTGAGCTAACTGGGGAGAAACTTAATGCACGGCATTAATGTTTTGGATAAAAAATTAAGAATAACAAATATAAGGGGCGAAAAGGGTTGATGAATTTTTCAGGGGAGGACATTATTGCTTACTTCAATTTACGTGGAAATTGGAATGAACAAGCTAAAAGTGGGAAATTTGAAACAGATCTAACAATGTTTACATAGTCAACCTCTGGCGGGGTGAACGGGGTGAACTGGGTGGATAGTAGGCTGATCCTGAGACCGTTGAATGGATATCGTAGTGCTTAATTTTCCAAAACTTACCTTTAAAAAGGGTTTGGGGGGGCGTTGAAGTTTGTGAAGTACCTACTAAATCCGCGCGGACGAAGTCGCGGGCGAAGTGCTAGTAGATTATATAAAATTAATTTCAGTAAAATCTTTTCTCGATTGCCATTTTGATCAATCTTTTTGCAAGGGCAACAAGATTGATTGATTTATTTAAATAAGTGCAAAAGATTAAAAATGTGCGAGTGCTCCAAGTATTAAAAGTGTCAGTCAAACATGCAGGGCAGAGTAGAGGAAATTAAGGATTTCTCCTAGAGAATTGCTCTCAGATTCACTCGTATTCTTTTCGCCAGTGTTCTTACTTGAGTTCCTGGGCAATAGCAGCGATCTGCTCGACGCGGTCCTGGTGAGCGGCGAGGTCTGACTCGAAGGCCTCGTGCTTCTTCTTCAGAGCCTTGATGTCGTACAGCTTGCACTGACGGAAGTCCTGAGACTGCAGCATCTCCTCCTTGCCTGGAATTTTAAATGGATCGATTTTGACACTGTGTTTTTGTTACCAGAGTAGATTGTTAACTTCATCTCTTAGATTTCGGATGGCAGCTGTGTTAAAATATCGTACTTGTTTACATAAGAAAGCTTAATGTTATCTGTGTTTCTTGTGTTGACCCACCTCTGGTCCAGTCCTCGTGGATGTCGGCTTTGTGCTTGAACTTCTGGGCCAGGTACTCAAGACGCTCAAGGCGCATCATCTCGCTCAGCAGCCATTCTTCGAAGGCCTTCTCGGAGATCTCCAGGCCCTTCCAAGCTCCGGCGATGTCCTTAAAATATTACCAGTATGGATTAGATTTGCTCATGCTTCAAAAAGTGCTCTTGGTCTCGTGATGAGCTTTGGGATTAAGAGATTACACGAGATACGATACCTATAAATAGCTTTGGTCTTTCAATACGAAAATATATGGATTATATAAATATATATTATTATTATTATGAAGACTAGGTTGAGGGGTTGGAATGTGAAGACCGAAGGCCTCAAAACTTTGGCGAGTTGAAGGTTTCTATTGCAGAAAACCTTGAAATCCATTGTTATTGTTTTTTCTTGTTGTTTTACTTGGATGATGATGATACTTACAGAGACCATCTTGCCTTCGGTGGGCATGTACGCGGGGCGGTTGCTCAGACGGAGCTTGGTCTGCAGAGTGTTGAAGTTCGTCTCCAACTTGGCCTTCTGCTCTACACGTGGCGGCTTGTGCTTACGCCTGAAAAAAGTTATTGTTGACATTTGTGGTTGCAGAAGGGATAGGGATATGCTGGCATTTGGAGTCTTTGTCGATATAATCATAGCACCGATTAACATTTATTGTTCGGTTTCTGGATATGGCCTCGCTTTCTTTTTTTAATTAAATATAGTGTAGTACATGTATTTGGTGAAATATGGTTGTACTCTCCTAGGCATAACCTATGTATATGCATGTAGATGTATTATTCGCCTTAAATTGATGTTCTGTTCGTTATGAAATAGGCTCGCTTATCGCTATTTCGAGGATTTGGCTTTTATCCTACCGGAAACAGCAACTTTAGTTGTTAGATAACTGGGATTCAAATATCATGTTATCATTGGCCTAATGTATTTTATTTTTGTCATCACTCAAAGCTATAAAACTGTTATGACTACTTCAAAAGTCAAACGTTATTTACCTGTAAGTACGATAGTCTTCCAGTTTTTTCTGGCAACCGGCAAGAGAGTTGTCGGTTTGGCGGCTGTTCAGCCAAGGCATGGTACGCCTGATCCAGTCCAGCAGCTATAAAATTTTATACCGTTAGAAATATTTATTGCAGCATAAAATATTTTAAGTAGGAAGTCTCGCAACAGCGTGAGAGACCAGTTGAAGCATGAGTTATGCGAGTGGAAAAGGTGTCGTGACGACATCTCCATAAGAGCTGTCGTCAAGGAGCATCCGATCACTTTATGGAGCTTTTAGCTCTTTCCCTGCATTTTTCCAATCATGTTAAACTTATTCTTGTAACGATTCTATCGTGCTGTGTGTTCTTTAAATGATGGAATACTTACGTCACTGGCAAGACGCTCATACTCTTCCATGAGGCGTTCGTTCTCCTGGTTGACTTTGAGAACTTTGCAAATGCGGTTCGCGGCCGTCTCAGCCTGTGGATTGTACATTAAATATGTTTTACATTTATGAAACATCTTTGTCGATAAACTAGATCACTAGTTACATGACAAGCTATTAATTTATTCATATGTTTTGCAAATACAAAGAAGCTTTAAAATACGGAGTAGTAGCTGTTTTAAAATATTTTTTCACCCCAAATTCAAATCAACTTGATTTTGGAATTTGTCATTTTGATTTGGTTCAGAAAACTGCAACATTTGCATTCATTAGTAGGTTCAGATGATACAAACCTTTTGTGCGCCAGAGAAGCAATGGTAGTATGAAGAGACGTATGTCATGACCGCACGCTCGTCTGGCATCGCCGTGTTCTGCAGATCTGACAAGCGGCACGCAAGCGACACGGTGTTAGTTCTCATGCGATGAATCATTAATTATTCTCTAGTAGAATGCTTGTGTTTTGTCTTTTGGAAAACAACGTCGTTAACATTAACGTCCTACATCCGTTTACTTGGGAATTCAAAGTTTTGATGGCCTATTACTTCTCTTAATGGAATGCATTTGAATTTCATTTTGGTCGTCAGAAACAACAGGCAAAAATACGCTAAAATTTAGTGTTTAAACAACCCGCATTGTCTTATCACATTTTACTATAGTACTTGAAACAGGAAATTAATTAATGTGGTGCTAATTGACAGTGCTCAACTGAACATCTAGACAATAAAGTAAATGTGTTATTTCAAATAACTGCAAATTACGAGAGCGATTAATTTAGAACACAAGCATTCTTTCGTTCGATATCAATAAAATACTGTATGAGTTAACAACATAAAGCTTATTTTATAAAAACGTTTGTAGCACATTTCATAATTATTTAGGTAGGTACGGGTTTTGTTGCTTGGGATCGGTATAACAATAATATGGTTATATTTTTGGTTCTTACACATAAAATATATTTTGGAGCGTTGGCATTTCTGGAACACGTTTTTTGGCAAAGGATATTTGACCTCGGAAGATCTTTCTGAACTCACTCTGTACATCAAGACTGTCATCGTCAGTAGATGGATCAGTATGATGTCCAAGGTCTAATGGGATTGGATCAAAAATGTGAACTTATCGTTACATTTTGCTATGGCCTATCCTAATGTTTGAACTAGTCTGTGAAACTCTTCCGAGGTCCTTGGTATTAGTTTATCAACACTGACAGTTGGAGCTTCTTTAACATAAAGCGAGGCACTCATCATGCTATAAGTTACACACAAAGGCCTGGCGTTAAGGTTCGGGTATCAAACGTGGAAATGGCGGTAACGAGTGGCGGCCATTTTACATTTTGTTTAGTACCTGTTGCGCGCCTTGGAAGGCGTGGTAGTAACACGACACATATGTCATAATGGCGCGCTCATCCGGCTTTGGTGTGTTTATTAAGTCTGCAATATCCAGTTACAATTTATATGTGTTGTCCATTTTTTGATGATCATCGTAAAATACTGAAATGCGGCAATTTGGCGGTAAAATGTCACGTATGATCTCATATCTCATTTTGAGAAATGAGGACAGGAATGTTCCCAGAGCTGTGTAGCTCTTGTCAATCCGTTGTATAATTCTTGAGCGAAAAGCATAACAAGCGTGTCTTACCGTCGGGGTCCAACATGCGGGGGATGTCGAGATACTTCTCGGCCACATCGAAAGCCGTGTTTAAGTTCTCTAGAGGATTGTCCTTGGACAATTTGCTGTAGTCGATGAGGTCGGGCCTGTGCCTGTGGATCAGGGCACAGAAGGCCAGACCGTCCTTGAACGACAGGTGGAAGTTCTGGACATTGACGTTCTTGTATGGGGCTGTCTTGCGTTGGCACCAGAGCAGCAGACCTTCCTGTTGAGAGACAAAACAAATTCAATTGATGAACAATGATACAAAGGAAGTTGGTCGCGTTATCAACAAATGGTGTTGACTGTGATGCGAGAAATGTGAGCGTATTCTCAATAGCATAAAGTCAATTTCACATTACAGATGTACTGTAAAATTGCATCCTTATTTATCGATAAAACCAAGTTTGTAAATGAATAGTAGAAGTGAAAAAATGCATTGCGAATTACATTTATATTCGCATTATTACTGTCGATGACTAATGCTCTATTACACAAGTATGTTGTTAGGTATAGGTTTATTAAATCGATTGAATACAGTCAATATATGGTTAATAGATTGTAGATTTACCTTGGCGGTCATTTCTTCCACTGAGATGTCCTGGATGGCGAATCGCAAGATAATCGTCCAGATCATACCGAGGGTCATCTTAAGGTTGCCATCGACGATTTCTTCGGCACCAATGGACACCAACTTTACGCCTGGAAATAGATGTCAGCTGTAGTAGAATGGTTTGGTTTTCAGATACAAAGGGAACACATCTGTGATATTCATATCCGTAAACCGCTTTCAACTTTAAGCATTCATATTTTTAGTTTTGTAAGTACAGTCTTCCTTAAATATGGCATGTAGTACTTACCTACGTATGTTCTAAGTATTACATGTTGGCGTCATACCATTAAACCGTATTTGGATGTTATACTTAACAACAATTGTGTTTGCTTTTATAGAACCGAGTGAGTGAGTTCTTGTATTGTGGTAAATATTGAATAGTCATAGTGCACATGAAGTATGGACTTCATGTGCACTATGACTAGGACTAAGGATAATTCCTGATCATTCAATGTTATGATCAGGAATTATCCTTTAGTACTCTTTGTCCAAACTGCCGATTCTTGTGATTTGTCAGTGTTAGGAATTTGTACTTTCTGGGTTTAGTAGTTCTTAGTATTGAGTGGATGTTTTAAAAGAATTTAAGCTCGTTAGCTTGCAAGTAAAGTTTTATAAAGACAATTTTAACAGTACCTATCATGAAACCATGTCAAAACTGTATCTACTTAAACAATTTTATGTCCCTCTGAATCATGAAAAGAGTGTTTGTTATTCCATACTTACAGTCTTACACTATGGGTGTGGTTTCCTACAGCATACTACTTTCTGAGGAAAATATGTTTATTTTTCTCAGAAAGTTCAGTTTCAACTAATTCAAACAATCAATTTGTACAATCAATTTGAACTACTTGATATGATTCTAGTATTATTTTATCGGTTTTTAATTTCAGATTTTGTTTCGACGACATACATTTTCATTGGTTTATTGCCATGATCTGGTATTATGGTATGGAGTATTAAAAGCTCTGCTTATTTTCTTCGAGTTTTACTACTTTTACAATTTGTAAGTTTCGTATTTTATTGCAGTTTCTACCACTGCCGCCATGTTACCCAATAAAATACGATCATTGTATTAAAAACTGCAATGAGTGTAGGAGTAACAGGGACGGGTTCTGAGCGAATCGCCTACGAAACACTAGTATTGAGCAATCAGTTTACTTGAATTACCCATTACAAACATACTAAGCGACAAATGTGGCTTTATGCACTTCAAGACTTTAGTCTTATAAAACGATTACAAACAAGGCATTGCAAATTCTGCTATTTATAGCAGAATTTACAATGCCTTGTTTGTAATCGTTTTGTTATCTAAATAAAAAGCAATTAAGGACATACCCTGGATAAAGATTAGACATTCAGAAGAGACGTTCAGTAGACGGCCGTTCAAAGATTTTGATTGATAACCAAGTAAAAGCAATATGAAATCGTTCATTTGATCAAGGAAGTCATAGCTACGAGTACCTACGTCATAATGTAGAATTGTAGAACATTTCCTTATTATAAAATATCGTTTTTTTCAACAAATGCCATGCCATCAATCTGCCATGTATATGTATAAACATACATGGCAGATTTGTTGGAAAAAACGATATTTAACTGTTGAATATGATTTTTGAAGAACCAGATATATTTACCTTTAGAGGCGATGAAGTCCAAAGCCTTGTTGACGTTAGCGATCTTGTGGAAACGCATCTTGCCGCGGTCGGGCTTGGGCAGGGTCTCGCCGGAGATCACCTCCAGCAATAACATGAGCTTCAACCCATTGCGGAAGTCCTCTTCGATGTTCTCGATACCAGTACCGGCCTTCCTAAGGTGGCTGTTGCACCAGGCGGTGAAGGTCTGAAAGCGAAAGTGAGAATTGTTTGAGCATACTATTTACATAGCTCGAAAGGTGACAGACTTACGTTTCGTAATACCTAGCCGATGTTTGTTCATAGAATTACTTGCGATTTGTAAGCTATGCATTCAAATTGCGTGTTCAGCATTTGGTGAAGTGTGCGTGCGTAATAAAAATGTAATTGTTCAAAACATAGATACGATTACAATTTACATTTTAATTTGCTCCACAAAGTTAATCGGAAATACGACATTGGACGTATACAAGTGCCGTTAATCAATACTGCAGTTGCATCAGGTAGGGGAGCGGGCGGCCGAGGGGTCCGACCCTCTCACACTGCCAAATTCGCAGGCGGTTATTAGCACCCGCCACACTGAGTTCGCAATGCCGACTCAAAATTGTGGAAACGGGAATGTCTGTCGAGTCTGTTAACTATATATATTGTCCATGAAAGTACAACGAGTATTTTACAATAAATTAGAACATAACAGCTCAGATTTAAGTAATTTAGTATTCAATGTCCATCGCTTTGTTCATTTAAAGAATAATGTCATACACAAAAGAGTTTTTAAATTCTTTTGTTTTTAAAACCAACTAATCTGGCGTTTATTTGAACGGATGTAGATATGAATATATATTTATAACTATTCAAATACAATTAGATAGCAATAACCCCCATGATGGGCCACGAAGTCGTCACCGTTAGCTTGATTACATCATTAACCGAGTATCGAAAGCCGAGCCGGCCAAATAAAGAGCTAATTCTATTGTAATGAACGTTGAACAAGATCTGAAAGGCAGTATAGTACATGAGCGGCGCTCCTATGCAAACTCACAAACTCGATTGGTTCCGGAGGTGGCGTCAAGGTCGGAACTGATAAATAGAATTCTATACATTCAACAGACTGCGTGACTGTGCTGGACTGAAGCTGAAGTTGACAATTAATTCAAAGAGTAGTACTTCAATTGAACTGCCTTACGTCATCATTCTGTTGATTTCAACGCAAGTAGGTTAGCTGTTAGTCTCATCCTAATTAGATCTTACGAAGAAATAGAAAATCATGATATTATACACGATTGCATAGATACCTAACTGATTAAAGTCGATGAAGTAGATAACTATGGTATTGTTAACCAGTTCACAGACAAGGTAGGTAGACATAAACAATGGCATGTGAGACATGAGCAAAAAATTCTACCTGCAAGCACATTTGAATTCAAAGGTTCGCGTTACAGAAATTTGATTCTTTTGGCGATGCTTTAAAAATTGTTTTGCTATAGAAAACGTGTGACATAGAATTATCGTGCACCTATATCCATAGATACAATGTGAGGTTAGTGAAGATGCCATCACTGCGGAACATTAAAAGTGACCGAACTGCATTCTGAGATCGTAATGTATGAATCATCTTTGGAACTCGCCTCTTGGCACAGGACAGAAAATAATAATAATCTACCTTCCATTACCACATGACCTACAATATGCAGGTGAAGGTATAAGTCGCCTAGCTACCATATTATGCCGTAAATTAACAGCGCAGTTAACGGCGAATGGGAGCGCACCTCGTAAAGACGTATCATTTATTATGGTTTATGCGATATTTCGTAAAAAGAAAGTTTGTATCATTGATAGCGGTGATTTATCGGGGAAAACGTTCGACAGCATCAGATAAATGCGCGAAAGGTCGGGTAATGTGTACAGCTATTATGGTGCATTAAGGAGATGGTTATCTACCGTGTAATTACTTGCGTTTACTTAAATGCCCGTTACTGAAATCGCTGACTGAACCGAAATTGTTTATTGAGACTTACCTTGTGACATTGTTCAAATTAGTTTGGATTGGACATGAAATAGTTAGGAATGCTGTAACAGAGGCACCTTGGACTAGGTGGAATTTAAAATATGATTTAGTAACGACGTTGTCACATAAAAACGACACGCGACCTCGTGTAAACGGGAATACCAACGTCCCTGAGACAAAACACACATCGTGACCCAGAATATGAAAATAATCCCGCGTCACCTTGCAACTGCCATCACGGCCAGCGTCGATCTAAAATAAGGCACGCAGGTGTAGACAGCGGACTATTCGAGATGTGTAGAATGTGAACTAGACTGAAGATGCGTTGTCATTGAAGCGTTTAAATATTGTTGTCAACGTGCTAATGGGCGAGGTATGAAAGGTGTCACTTGCACGAAAGTCAGCAGTAACTGTCGCTGAAAATCTGAGGTTGCTTGAAATTAACGCGGTCAAACTTGATATAAATGTTTAGAAACTCAACAATTTATTCGTCCATGGTCAAATTCTTTAGATGAATTCTCCAGAAACCAGTATACTTCTAAAAATTAGGATAAACTTTGAAAGGTGGTTTCAAGGTAAACATGGCAAGGTAATAACGGCAGCTGTTGTGAACCACCATTCAAATAGACAAACGAGTCGCCTTGGGAGCTACATGTTTCACTTTCTTTGATCCTTATAATCGAGAGCGAGAAATAACTGTACCAAATGACCGATGACTCTCGAAAAACTATAACAATCAGAAATTACCAATGACATTGAAAAGGAACACAAGACTAAACTGATATGCGAGCTACGCAAGGAAGTTATTGAGCTCATTGAAAACGTTTCAAACAATAGCTTTGTTGACAGTGATCTTTAAGGTCGTTTAAATGATAGTCTAATAATTCGTTAATTAAGAAGTATAAATGCGGTGGAGTATACCGCGGGACATGATTTACGCAAACATGCTCTACAATAGTTTTGCCAAGAAACTTTAAACCTGTACAAATGTTACGTTGATGAGGTAGGATGAACGCAGCTGTATCCAGTTATTACAGCTATTTCTAGAGCCCGCAAGCCAATAACTTTTTGTTGAACGCGTGCTTTGGCTTATGTATGACGCTTGTATGTAGTTATGTTACATGCCCTCTATTTGTCTTTAGTAAATAACAAATCTGTCAACTGGTTATGATTTATGCATTATTCATACGGAGTGCCAAACTGCATTTATATGAGCAATTAGGTGCCAGGTAAACTAGCGCTGGCATGATCTAGTGCTTAAATCTTTGGAAGGAATGTTCATTCTTCATTAGATGAGGCGACTGTTTCATTTTCCGCTTCAATGCCTTCGAAGATTTAGTGCTTAGGTCCGTCAGCTATAAATTGTTAAGATCGGCTTAGGATTATTGATGTCAGTCACTAATCTGAAGGGTCCTTATCAATGTCTGGTCGGGTGATCGATGGCAAATTATATGTCAGGTGGCAGCCTAGGTTACAAAGATGATCAAAGGTTAAAGCTTGTATGTTTTCCATCAGACTCGTCTATCAGATTCCGATGCGTTATATGATACAAAGTTAGGTAACCATAAAACATAAATATGAAAGTGAATATTAAACGATACCCGTGTTGTTTGGAAAGGCGTCGATGTTTCTAGTTTGGGGCAATCACTTATCTTCTATGAATATTCAATTTATAAAAATGAACAGATCAAGGAAAGCTCGACATGTTCGTTGAATAATTTAACAGAGAAACGACACGAATAAATTATGTTTATTACGGATTTTTTAAAAGACTCGAATATTTTAAATTATTAATTAATTACTTTCTTATTGATTCTCATTATTTATCTATTGTTCAACGATACAGTCATGTAACTGAAGCGAAAATAAAATATTATTTGTATTTTTATTGCCCAATAAATTAGTTTTAGTAGGTATGTCATAACGATTTTAAGTAAAAGCTTTATTTAAATCTTCTATTTTCGTTAATCTCACTTTTATCGCTTTAATTAGGTCACTGGAAATGAATCCAAAGTGAAAATATTCATTTACTCACAATCATTATACGATCTTTTAATTCACATTTTTGTCCTCATCAGCATGACAACAATTGATGTTACTTACTTTATAGCGGCAAATAACCAACAACTTGCTTCATTAAATGTTTATAGTGAGGAGGTCCAAGTTAAACAGTTGGGACGTTTATAATGTAAATTAATGTTATTTATTTATGTCCGAAATATACATATATTTTATACGTTTAATATTAAGTCGGTTCTTAAACTTATGTTTCCTATTTTTACTAGCTAAAAATGGAGCAATCGTCTCATACTAAATGAGACGATTGCTTCATTTTCTGAAGGATGGAAGACATTGAGGATCTCCACACGTAAGAAGATATTTTAAGGAATACTAAATTAGTTTCACTCCTATCCACAACATTGGGTCTTATTTATAAAAAAAAAACTAGTGGCCATCCAGTGGTCGAAATGCGACTATTTTTTTAAATTAATATAATGTATTTTTAAGGATTATTAAAATAAAATACTTATTAGCTTTCTGCACTCCTTCTCCATATAAACCTTAACTATGCAACTTACTTATTTTACTAACTTAAATATTCATACTCCTCCATCCGAGTAATTTTCGTAAAAAGGAGTACGAAGTTTTAGTTATAACTGAACTGTGTAGCAACTGATTCGCTAATTCTTATTAAAAAAAATCTATACATTTGAATTCAGAATCAACTTAAGTGCTAATCTTCAGCAAGCAATTAAATACTCTCAAACAGACTTTCGCATTCGCATTTTACTGAGAATAGTCGGCACTATGTATGAACCATTGAAGTATGTGCAGCTCAGACTTTCACTGTGTAAGTCATAAATGCAGTTCAAGGTGCAACAGTGTCGTGCGCTGCGACTGCACTATTAGTTAAGATGGCGACCGGTGAGAGGTTGTGCTCTTGTCAAATGGTATTAAGGTCTTGATCTTTATTACTGTGGAGCTTTTTGTATTGGTGTATGTGAAATGTGGGTTGCGAAGTTTCATTTTTCTATCAAAACTTGGATACGTGTCTTTATTTCGTAAGAGTCGTAAGGGGTCTCTTTTTCTTTAAAGTCTACTATATTTTCTTCTTTTTGGTCTAGCAGTTAACTGTAGAGAAAACGTAAGGGACAAAAGACACAGTTTCAAGTTCTCATTCTGTGAATTAGTGAGCTGTAGAGGCTGACATTTCAAAGTGATAATTTTTATTGATTTGTCCAAAAACTGGCAGATTTTTTTTCAATTTATACAGGAGAAATTTTTAGTGTGAGGCAACGTTTTTAAAAAACAAACACTAATAAAATTCTGCACATCGCAACTCAAACGTAAAAGAACCCGTTAAATGCTATCGCTGGATAGTTTCACCCTCCTGCTCTTATCTCAATTTTGTTGTCTGTAAGCAAGTAGTATATATAAGTCTTCTTTAATTCTTTATTGTACAACATAACAGCTTATATTAATTCACATTTAAAAATAGGTCATGTACAAAGGCGAGCTTAACTCAAAAATGAGTTTTCTACCAGCAAACCTTTGAGTGATAGAGAGAGATCATAATAGAGGGTAGGATCCAGTGCACAAATTTTACAATGTTACATTTATAAATATACCTACATACGTAAACATATAAATATATACATACATATCTAAAAATATTATGTCATTGCGAAAGGAAATGCTCTTTAACTTTCCTCTTGAAGACGTCAAGAGAAGGGCTGTCGCGTAAGGAGTGTGGGAGAGAGTTCCAGAGACGCACTGCAGTTACAGAGAAAGATCCACCATAGCGGCTGGAAGTGTGACGCGGAGTACGAAGGAGAAGAGAAGTGGCAGTACGACATGGTTTACCTCTCGGGACGAGGTACTCAAAGCGTTCACGAAGGTATTGAGGAGAATTAGGAGTGTGCAGGATAGTAAAGAGAAGGGATAGGATGTGAGTATCTCGCCGACGCCGAATCGGCAGCCACTCCAATTTGGTCCGGAACTCCGACACGTGGTCATATTTCCGGAGGCCAAAAATAAAGCGAATGCACAAGTTCTGCAGTCGTTCAAGTTTATCTAGGAGCACCTCCGTTGCATCTAGAAAACAGACATCCGCATAGTCTATAAGTGGAAGAAGAAGAGATTGAGCAAGACTGACCTTAGTGCGAAATGGTAAGAATTTTTGGAGACGTTTGAGAGACTGAAAAGTGTAGAATACCCTCTTACTAACATGAGCAACATGAACCTCCCAAGAGAGGTTAGTGTCCATATATACGCCGAGGTTCTTGGCGCTTTTAGAGTAGGCTATAGGCACTGAGTCATAAACTACTGGCGGCAGAGCCCGGTGATCTAATTGGCTGAGCATGTATCTGCCACCAATAATGAGCGCTTGAGATTTAGATGGGTTCAGCAAAAGTCCAAAGGATTCAGCCCACGTATTGATACTTGCAAGGTCATCATTGATGGCAGCTACCGCTCCAGCCAGTTCATCCACTTTAAAATGACGATATAGCTGCAAGTCGTCTGCATAGAGATGATAGTTTGAAGTTAGGACCTTTGCGATAACGTTTATAAAAACTGAGAAGAGAAGAGGTGAGAGGACGCCACCTTGTGGAACACCCGCAGCCAAATCACACCATTCAGAGGAAACCTCATCAGATCGAACAGACTGCGAGCGGCCCTGAAGATAGGATTTGAACCACTCAATTACCGTTGCAGAGACATTAAGAGAGGAAAGGATTCCCAGGAGAATGTCAAAATCAAGTCAAAGTCTTCATCTTGTATATACTACTTACTTTTATTCGTCACAGGTCACCTCCTTACTCGCCACATATTTTTCCCATAATCCATCTATCGTTTATTTACCCCTATCTACGAGTACTTCTAACCTTTCACATTTATACTTAAAACGTTCCACATAACATGTTCTTCATTTCTTCCCATCACAACATGACAACTGATTTCCACATTACTTTTCAGTAACCGGTGTCATTTTCTGTCATTTCTAGATTACTAGCTGTTTACTTTTACATACATTTTGCTTTGATGACTAAAATGGGCATTGTGAAAGCTACAAAGAGAATCGAAGGAGGGAAAATAGTGTAAAAGTAAATTGGTACTTACTAGTAAGTACGAATCCTTATTAAGGAGTAAAAACTTCGAAAGCCTTAGAATTTGTTTGAAAAAAGGACACCGAAAAGCCAGCATTAATTAATAACAAATGAAGACACGCTTATGAAGTTGGTTTAAAATTCGTACAATATGGAAATAACGTTAATGGTCAAATATTTAGTAAGAAAGTGGTAGAAAACATAAAAAAATTGGAATAATTTAATTAAAAATGCCCGTTCTGACTATTTTTCTCATATTGATTTGACCAATATTTAATAATGTAAATGATGAAGTTAATTGATACATAACGATAGATAGAAGAAATCTCTTATTATTTACAAGTTCTGATTACGCATTTTGATTGACTAACAATTCGTTTCAAAACATCATTGATTGAACACGCGGTAACAAACAAATACTGTTATGTAGTTTTATACAAAAGAAGGTGACAAGACAATTGGTAATTATTTTGATTAATGGTGACTACTGGTGGGCGCTGATGATCGATCCTAACTGTATTTTGATACGATTAGCACAAATTACTCATTCAATTTACCCCTTTGTGCTGATGCCTCAAGTATATGTAAGATGTACGATAACGGTAATTGACACCCTATTCAATCTGTCTTCTGCGTTGTCACTTCATACTTCAGTACTGTAACCATTTTCTACAGCATTATAAACTTTAAGTTTCTCTTCTTCTACCTTCTTCGTATGTTTTATTTATTCAATATTTTTCTTACCAATTTAAGTATGTATATTCGTTATCATATCATCATGGTTTGGCAAGAGGAAAAGTGTCAAATGACTTTCTTATTATTAATCGGTGTGGGTGCAATGCTATTGGCCCGATAGCCTCAATAGTCGTATTGACAGCCCCGACAAATTATGACTTCTAATATTGATACTACCCAGATACAAAACGAGCTTCGCTAAAAATACATTCGTTTATTTGCGTCTTTACAAGATATAATTGGTACATCCACTTACAGATTAAATTCACAAGAATTTTAGGGAATCGATTGAATTTGCAATATTATTTGTAATACAAATTCCCTTTTTATGTTAATTGAAAAAAGGCGTACTAAAATTCTATGGCGTCTTTAATTAAGAACATTGTTGAAATAAATGGAGCAGAACCAAAAGACACGCGTGGCCATGTTAAGGCCAATTTTCAATCACATCTTTTCAAAGTTATTTTAATGCCACACCTAAATAAGCCTTCCATTAATGTAAACAAATGACACTCGGTTAATATTTGTTCAAATTGAGATACGATTATGGCGCCGGTTTAATTAGGTAGGCATTCTACGGTTTGTTGGTTTGGTACCGACTGTTGGAATACTAATAGATAGACACACCTGTGAAGGTGGTTCTGTCGGGCCCGGTGCCAACCCGCCCACTATAATTTCGATAAACAATAACGTGACCGTTAGACGGCATACATTTAATTTTATGTTCTGTAAACACAGACAAGCCGTGCTCTACGCGTTGATACACCTAGAGTATTAAATAATGTACGAAATTTTGAATTGCGTTCGTATCTTATGATAGCAGAGTGCTAAGTTCAACGACCCAAGATATCGGAGAGCAAAAAATATTTTGGTAATGTCGTAAAGCGTGCTAACAGTTCGCGCGTTGGTGTGAACTCTCAAATGCTTGCACTCACGTTTGGCATGACGTGTCATGTTGAATGTATCCTGATAACTGTCAGGTCCAGTTTAGTACCTGCAAAAAGGAAAAAAGCAATGAGTGATGGATGAGGAAACTTGTAATTTTAGAATACACATTTGTGTTGACACATATTAACGAACCAAATTCCGTATCGAATTAATGTTTGTGTTTATAAAATTGAAAGTGTTTTGGTCGATACAGAGTTGTGAGGTTCTCTGTTTTAGATTTAAAATGTGGACTGTGTTAAAAGATTTATAAAACGAATTTCTATATTTTCGTCCAAATGGTAATAAATAACAATCAATAGAAGCACGTAGCAAATGTACATGTTTTTCTGCATCATATAAATCAAACGCAGCTAAAAGAGTCATGGCAACGCGGTCGGAATTCGGGAAAGGCTACCGATGACGAAAATAATACGTCGTTCGTATAATAAAGCTTCGACTTGGTAGAAAAACTTTAATATTATATCTGCCTTGGGAACAGGCGGTAGATAGTATATAAGATAGGCAAACTTGTGCGTAGGCGGGCGAATCCGAAGCCGGGGTATTTTCATACACCGGAGGCTATTTGTTAAAGAAAACATCTTAAGTCTGCTGGCAGAGTGGAAACAATGGATTTAACTGGATTTAACATTGAAAATGTATCCACTGAAGCTTTACGACCCGTATAATAAAATTTATCAAAGGGGGCTCTTATAATAGATAGAGATTCCATTGATATTAAACTGTGAAGTGATGATTGTTCAACAGTAACTAATTGCTTATTTTATTTTCTGGGAATATAAATCTCAAAATATTTTTTCATTAGAGATCATATTCTAGAAGTTATGGAAACAGGTCGTCATTTATAAAATCAAACAGAGATTCATCGGATGGCTCAACCTCAGAATTCTAAAAAAATGTACCAAGAATCTTATGAATCATCTATTGATTCTCGACAGTATGATGTTAACCAAATAAATTGCACAAGCGAATTCGTGGACAATCGGTTGGGCGCAGCACAGTTAACTCATAAATAACTGATCATAACGTAACCTGAGCTCAACAAACTGTATTGTAACCCACAATGATTTTTATAAATACTCCTGCTATAAACCCACTTACTCATGCACCATGGTTTTGCTCTAAATAAAGATTTAGAATATGTTTCGCAACCTTACGCGCCTGTACTTCCTTTTGTAAATAATGATGTAAGAGTATCGTCAGTCAAAACATAAAATTATCGAGACTTTGCTAATCGTCAATTCGGTGACTGACGCATCAATACGTAAAATTAGTCTTTCCCATAAAACCGGATTCTATCTCGGGAGCGATATCTGTTTTTCTTATATAGTGGCAAATCATAGTTTTTCCGAGTTGCTGCTAATTGAACCGTTAGTAATATTAAAATGTTGCTGAATCTCAACATGGTAACTAAGAGTTGTTAAAATAGTCTTGTCAAACACGAACCAATAAAATTCTGAAACCAATATCTAAAATTATCTCTATTGCTAAACACCAGTAGTCACGAGCTCAGGCGAATGAATTCCGATTATGTTCCACATTGTTTCTTCACCGTAACTAATCTTGCGAAAATTCATTACGTCTGGTGTTTCATTAAGATGTTCTCTTCCGTCTATAAAGTAATATCCAACACCTGTACAGTTTATGGGGCTACTGGAAGCGTAAGTTTACGACTAACTGGACCATGCAAGCGATATATCATCATTCGAACGTTGAAACATCCAGTGGTCGACCCAGTTGCTCCATCAAGCTGTGAACTTTCAGTTAAATATAGATCGTCCGAGTGACAGCCACTGTTACTTCCGCAATTTTTTTCAGCAGTCTAAAATTAAAGTCTTTGATGACTTAGGGATCGCTATAATTATGTGGTCTACCTATAGCAATTAGCTCTGATCAATCAGATGTTTCATCAGCATTTAAGTTTGATTTTGGATGGTACTCTTTGATAATTTAATTACTTTAGCAACAGTTTAACACATTTAGCAACTATATTGCTGGAGTGTTTGTCGCAATTAAAACAGGATGTAAAAAATACTATTGTGCTCTCGCTTTTATGTCGAGTTGCGTCGTGTGAAGAAGATGTGGAAAGCCAGTCCCGCTCATATTTCATTAAAACCACACGTTTCACTTTTGCCTCTCTAAATTGTTGATACTCGTACCTGCAAAGCTGCCGCAGTGTGCTTTTACACAAAGTAACGTAGATAGATAACCTTCAAGTGCCTGTTTTTGTTGAAAATACGTCTGTTTTCGTTCTATTTTATAATAAATAATATTCTTTTATAAACAGTAGCTGTTCGATGACCACAAAAGAAAAGTAAATTCCTTAGTAAACAGGCAGCAGATGCATCAAGTCACGTTGAGTAATGACTGTTAACCTTTAAATCATGTCAATTAGGAGTAATTCTACTATTCCTATCTATAGCAATTGATGCAGACGGTTATGGTTAGTTTTTTCGTTGATAGATTTACTATCAAATATTTTTTTCGTATCATCGAGCGAGTATGCGGAGAGACAGGACAATAGCGCGTTCCGCACGAAGGACAACAATGACAAGACGGTATCAATGCATGTTCCGGTTCCATTTCTCAGCGGTCTCTTGTACGCTCTAAATAGGTATTAACAGGGCAAGTAAAAAAGTAAACTCATTAGCACGGATCAGTGATGTATAGCCAAGATGAGAGACAAATCAGACAGTTAGGAGGTGTGATGTGTCCATAGTATATTGATTATGCGCTTTTTAGTTTTTCTCACTGTCACCTTGAACAATTACTTCACACAAGTAGGCACTCGGTATGCAGTTAGCTTATTAGCAACAGTGGCTGGCGCTAGCACTGGGAGTAACAGTAACATTTAAAGGTCACATTTAGCTACCTCAATTGCAACTTACGTTCCGTATGATTCAATTTGAATGGGCACCAGATATTTGTCCATTGTTTTGATGCCGTCGACCCTGGGGCTACGTTAAATGAGCTCGTTTTAAGTCTATTGTTACATTTTCTCCAGCGTTCGTTCACTTATTCGGTCGTCATAGCTACTGAGCTAGGCCGCAGCTCAGTCTGACTATATCGATCTTGTTCCGAGAGTTTCTAAGGCAACGGCTGTCTAGCTCCGAACATTTTCCCAGGGGTTTGTACATTTTCTTTTGGATTTTTGTGTAGTTTGATGAACAAAGGTTTATTAGTCACTGTTTTATACCTGTACAAAACTGCGTAGTATAAAATAGCGGTCTGTTTTTGGTTGGGTTGGGTCTCCGCTGCCTTTTGTAGACAATGTGTTATTTGAACAAGCGAAACAAAAGCGAGTGGTCAGCTATTCACGTTGCGACAACAATGAGCTGGAGTTGTGTGACGCTGACACGCTTCGTCATACACTGTAATATTAGAACTTATTTGAATGCAGTTTACTATCTCACAAAGCTTGACATTGAAATCAGGCTGAAGAGAATGAAAAAGAAAGAAAAATCAGTGGATTGAAACCAGTTACGCCAACGATAGCTATTCTATGAATGAATTTATGTTTCGTTAGTTTCGAATTTATTGTTAAACAATGTTACGTGAATGACGTCTCCTAAACGACTCACCTTTCAGATTTTTTTTTTAAGAAAGCAACAATTCTCTAATCTTGTTGCATGTGCCAAAATTGTTGTATTTTATAGAAGTGACGTCCTTTCGTTCTCTCTCACCTTAAGTGTTATCTTCGACATTGTTTTCATTGCTTTCGGTGTTAATCGCTGAGACCTCATTGAATAAAATTAGCCAAACGACTCCACCCACCAGTTCTAAATGGAGTTTTTGGCACTAGCCACTGCATTCATTAGTGATCTATTGTTATGCATGGGCTTGTCACAAAGTAAACAAAGTGCAGATTATGTCATTGTATGAACATGTATGAAGCTTTTTATAAACTAGTTACTGACATTGTAGTATTTCTTGTTTGCCTTCGCAGCCTCCCTTTTGTAGTTCGTGTTCTTAGCACATTTCATGTCTTGCAGTAAAAACACAATTGGTTTGAAGATTGCAATCGTGAACTAATTAACGATGGCATGTTGTCCTAACGTTTTCATTGTCATTGTGAGTGTGATTATTGTCATTACTTTTTTTTACATTATTGGTTTCGTAACATCAATAATTTGGATGGCAAGTTTATAAAATAGATTGAAACAAAGATCTCTAAAATGGTCATAAACTTCATGACGTTAAAGTGTTACATTTCATATAACATGAAGAATTAGCAACCATATGCTAATACTTATGTGGAAAGATGACAATATTTACAATTTTTGTGTCTTTACTTTAGGTGGAAAGGGTGATGCTCAAAAATATCTGCTATTTTTAATTTCAAGTGTCAATTATTATCTGTAGTGAATTCTGAGGAGGTATTTAAAAATGACATGGGTGTAGGTATATTAAAAAGCATGAATTACATGATAATCAAATAAAATATTTGTGATAAAATATTAACATGTCCACGCGATCCATTGTTATGGTTGGTATCTGTTGATAAAAGATATGACGGATAGATAATCACAGCTTATCACTGCCTGCACTCAATCTATCAACGTGGTTAAATAAACAAAATGCATCATTACCAATTGGTAGCGAATGAATAACTTTATAGAGGAAGAGACTTGTGACTTGGTGATCCAGACATCCTGTGAGCGGAGCGTGTGGCACTAATAAAAACAAATTCGCAACAACACGATCCATAAATGTAACACAATGTGTCGAGTGTAAGAAGTGATCTATTAGTTCTAGTTTTGGTGTGGAAAACTGAGAGTGCCCTGTTTTAGAACGACGTGCATGTTTCTCAGAACAGTTTGCGCGATTGATGAAGTTTATAAAAAGTCTGATTGCGTTACATGTGTGTAGGAATCTGAAGCAGAAATCGAAATCTTTATAGCCACCGTGATCATCCGAGTTACTGTTTATGCAACCATGGAACTATTTGAAAATTGGAATCACGTAATTGATGGGTTTGCAAACTTGTTCGCTCGTATAAGGGCTTCCACAGTCATTATCGAATGCTTGGCTCCTCCACTGTTTGATGATCTACCGTCACATGCCTTGATTTGTCATAGGATTATTTATGGGAAATGTTACGTCGCTTACCATAATTAATAAATATGACTATTTACATCTCCGTTTCTGACGCAACTTGTAGGTAATTTGTGACTATGTGTGCAGTGTATATTTGGCGTACACTCGTGTTGATGCGATGTGGTAGCGGAAACGTCCTACGCATAGGTATCTGTTTATTAACACTGTTTGGAATCTGACACTGGACGCGTGAATGCGTCGACATTGATAGCACTGACGAACGTTTGAAATCCCAATACAAACGCATTTTGTGTTAGTCATTTTGTGATTCGCAGTTTCGCTTGGTTACGTCGCTTGATTACGAGTATTGCGGAACTAAATGTTATGTCTGCGTTTGAAAGCAGAGAAGATTAACAATCGATCGTCCAAATTTTCGGAACAGCTGTTGCATTGATTCTCCATCCAGCTGTTCGTGTTCATTCAGGCGTTTTTTGCTTGACTCTGTACCCTCTCGGATCTATTGTGTATGAGAGGGGTCCGAATGAATAACAACTAAAAGATACAGTCCCCCTCGCTAACTCGCAATGACGGCTGCTGGATTTATCTAAACGGATAATCGGTGAAGATAGCTCGTACAGCCACACGTGGTTACGTTCGTGCGATAAAGACGGGAACTGTAACTCATTTTGTAAGTAGCGCTTCTATACAGTGACTTATTTGTAAACCAACAAAACGTAAAACGGTAAAAAAAATGAAAAGGAATTGAATCGCAAATGTATGATACTTGAAAATCCCCTTAGCTTATAATTTTATGGACTAATACAACACAGTCTTTATAAGAATCTTTAATGTATCTTCCGAAGCTAACGCCGTTCGTGAGTCGGAAATAATTTAGTATCTACGATTTTCTAATTATAATAATAGTAGCAAGTGAGTGTAAGCATTTCGCGTGGGCGATTGGACGAAGTCAAAAATAGACGATGTTGGCATCGGCTGGTTTGCACTCTGTTCGTGAAGTCGAACGATCCTGTCTGTCAGTCTCGAAGAAAATGTCTGTTTTTCGCGAAAATGTAAAACACACGTGATTTTTAAAACGGGGCGTGTCAGCGTCACTCACACAACAATTCTTTTCTAAATCCCAACAGTTTGACTGATGGGTTTATTTGTGTTTCTAGTCAAATCTTTCACTTCAACATAATGTATTTAGACATAACGAATAAAATGTTGGTCCACTTCTTATGATATCTGAACCATAAATAAAGCTGTAGAATTAAATGAGGTTTAGGAATCATAATATTGTAGTAGAATGCAACAACACAATTGTGTAACGATAAGACAAGGTTGACAGTGGTTGTGCGGGCGCAGTTCGAAACGCACCTGGGTGCAGTAAGTGGGCGGACACTGCGACGCCTACTTATCTACTCTCCGCGTTTTGAAACACACGACGGCACCGAGGAATAATGAGACACGACTCGATAACGAACTGACACGACTGAGATGCAGCCATCCACGAGTACCATCCGAAGAGTTAACTTCATGCACGGTGCTAACTGTTGTCGTCCTCGTCGTATTTTGGTTAGTTAGGCTATAGTGGTTGATGATGCTTCAAGTATTCCTTTGGTATATCCATTGTTTACATAGACAAGGTACCTAGCCATTGAATGGAAGGCTATTTGCATAGTGCATGCACATACATATAGCAAAACCTAAAGAAGTATTATTTTTTAAACTAAAAGTCTTCTGCTGGTAGACTTGAAAATATCATATGAGGGATCATTAAAGTCAATAGGACGAACAAGGGAGATGAGCATAGAACTGCAAGAGGTGCAATAGTAAAAGAGCGTTATAAAATTAAAGACTACACTAACCATAAAGATAAGTTGATCGAAAGAAGCACTGAAAGATATTTAGTAGATGTGAGAACAGCAAAGAGTCAAGATAGTGCAGAAAATTAACGACCATGTTTGAACTAAAAAAATAGTTTAAAAAAACTAAAAAAACAAGCTTTTATAGAAAAATCCAACTAAACAACAGAAAATAAAATTTAATAAATTTGATTAAGAATAATGTAAAAAAGAAATGAATGTACATTATTGTTAATTAGCGTGGGGTGCATTTAAAGTGAAGATTTATCAAAGTTATGATTGTTCTACTCATTATCTGTCAATAAAATGTTTATAACTATTGACACTATGCACCCCACGCTTTTTTACAATAATGTACATTCATTTCTTTTTTACATTATTCTTAATAAAATTTATTAAATTTTATTTTCTGTTTTTTCTATAAAAGCTTAGCTTGTTTTTTTAGTTTTTTTAAACTATTTTTTTTTGTCAAAGGTTATTTAAATAGAATATGTGTGTTTTTGTGAACGATAAAAAAGTGTGTATTTAATGTTTTGCTTTGTTAGAATATTTTTTTAATTTTAATTAATTAATCCTGGCGAATCTAATGAGGATAATCGGATATTTTAATTGAATTCTTGCATTGTCATCGATCCTTGACGGGTGTGCAAAGTTTGAACTAAATCTGATCGTTCAAAGTAGGGCAAAATCGAGCTCAAAAGGGTCGGTTACATACATACATACATACATACAGGTGAAGCTAATAAAAGCGTGTTAAAAAGGGATTGGTTACAAACAAATTTATGTCATGAATACAGTTCACTGCAAATATGAGACCTTTTTAAAACAATCATGACGCGGTAGAAAAAATATAACTTAAAAACATAATAGATGTTTAAAATACCAATACAATATCATCATTACTGTCAGTACAATTAAGTAATGTGTAGGGTCTATAATTTAATACGTCTACGTGCTTAGTGGGATTGTCCGCGCCAGAACCGGTTCACTTAAAATGATATTATTGACGTGGGCAAGAGACCAAACATCGTGCTCCTTTTTGCCCCGAGTTCTTGTGTACGATGCGGTTACTAGAAACCCAATGAGTAATTCTGTTCTTTTGGTTTGGTTTGTAGATTTACTTTCACTTAGTGATTCAAGTTTTTTAAGGATTTTCCCATTAATGTTTACAAACATTTATTGCAAGGCATTTTCAAAATAATTGTCTACATAAACAAGTCACTAAAAGTTCTAGTAAATTTATTCAAATAGGTCAGTTAGTTTGAATTACAAGTAGGTACACTACTTGCATGTTATGATCAATTAGTTGTAGCTAGTACTTAAATAAATGTTTTTAATTTGTATTTGCCAGAAACAAGTCACAGCTTCCAAAAAATTGTAAAGCCATCAATAATATTATTTTAATCTTCTTATATTAATCTTATTAACATTTTAAGTAGAGATCTTGGATATAAGTTTGATTGACGCTAAACATTCTTTTTAATTTCACGGATGCATTTAATTATTTACATATCGATCTGTGATATAGCTTCATTATTAATTTGTTCTCTTTTCTACAGACAGTTCATTGTTTATGTGTAGAGTGCATACAGTCGTATGGAGTTGTATCGTATTAGGTGGAAAGCCTCGGTCGATGCAGGCACATTGTGATAACGCTTAGAAAGTTTCGTTTCACCGTTAAGTTTATGTTAATTTGGAGCCAACTTATCGTGTCGTAGTTCAATATTCAAGGCCGTCCGTGTTTCGTTGTTATTTACATACGAATGATATTAGAATTAGACGTGGAATATTCATTGCGAAACCAATCTTTCATCTAATTAATTATGAAGAAGGTTTAGGTATTTTAGAAAATATTTCCAATTTGTTACAAGACGACCAAGCTGAATGAGCGCCTTCTTAAAAAAATGGTGATTCTTTATTAAGGTTGACATTTGTGTTTTTTACTTCTTAATTCCAAACAGTTTTAACTGTAATTAGTTGACGTTTGTCAAGCACATGACTGGTTCTGGGGCAGGAAACTGCCGAAGGTATTCAGCATTCTTCGAGGACATTAAAACGACTTTACCGAGTCAATTTGTCGCCTTTTTATGCTTTTGATAATTCTTCACCTCGTCCTTATTCAACGTTGAATTTTAATTGCCTCCTAGAATTATGAATGACTGTGTACCGAGAAATACGAACTGACGTCGCACCTTGCGCAAAGGAAGTTGAATTCTCAACTATTGGTGTGTAGGTAGACGTAGACACCTTAGTAAACATTTGACACCACGGATGTGGTCGTCGAACATGATACGATGCCAACCCAAGAGCCAATATCGATTTAAACGTCCTGCATTATGTCGAACAATTAATTTTGATGTTTTCTTTATGATTTATCCAACGGTGTGGAGAGCTGCAAGCCGACACTTCTGTACCTCGATTTTTGATCGCGTGCCAAAAACGAGCTAACAACGACAAGGAAAAAATAGCCATGTCAAATGTTATGTAACTGATATTATACGTCTACGTCAACATATTTGCGATCAACTACAAAAACTGTTCTCTTCTAAGACTAGTTTTCTACCAAAAATAACTGCAACTTTTTAATTTCGATTTCAGTTGACTTTGGAAGCAAATAGTGCATAGAAAGTGTTACTGTATGTTTGAAAATACGTGCTTGTCAGTCAATGAGACTCGTTGTTAAATATTTGTTATAATGTTAAGGTAGTAAAAGTACCCATGAACTAAAAGGTGCAACAGGACAAATATCAAGCCCTCATAAATCTATGGCCGTGTTTTGAATTTATCAGGTGTCAATGACCCCGCGAGCAAAAGGTATGCCAAGGTGATAGCACTTCGGATAGTGACAAGGTGAATGTTTCTGATACACTGACTTTTATGATGCCGTGAAAAGTGTTTGCAAAATGTAAAATCAAATATTCTAAAGAGTCATTCGCTGAAATTATGCCGATCGTTGAATAAAACATACGCTCAGATTGATTCAATAAGCCTGGCCTATGCTCAGTTTGGCATTATTATTCTGAATTAATAGGTTGTTATAGAATACCGAACATGGGCAAATTGTGAATTATTTAATCCATCTATGAACTCTGACAATATGAACATAGAATAAAAGAGTAGTTTTATGTAAATCACAGATTTTAGAACCAGTTTCGAGCTCGTCCTTACCACTTTCACGCCCGATTTCTAGCGCAACCAGATGCTCGTCGATGTTACTTTTGATATTATTTACGTCAAAAACATCGTCGATGCTTGCAGCTTTTCTCAAAATTGTTGATTTATTATTTTATTTTTTTGCCGATGACTACTAATTAATATTTAGAAAGTGAATTATCAGTTTTGCGTACACGTTCGAGGTCGCTGCATCGCGTTTCCTTGTACATTTGACGAGGAAAGCATGTTTGGCATGAGTGCGCTACTGACCTCCTTGCGGAAGACTGATTCCAGTCGTTGGGACGCGAGTGCGACTCGTCGGGCGACTTTTCCGCGCAGACGCATCTCAAGTTGGTCGCCGCGACATTGACCCGCCATACATGATCGGCCAATGCACCGAGTGTCGCAGGCTCTTTGTTTATATCCTGTAAGGCCTCGAGCCTCGGTCGTTCATTGTCCTCATCCCTGAGAAGTCATCTAGCTAGCATTACAGCTAACTTCATACATTCTTTCGTGGGTTGGCTAATGATATTGTGTTGCGGAAAACGATCAGAGGTGCGAATGATTAGTATTTAAGGTTACTTCACGAAGAGCCTTGAAGTTTCGCCAGCTGATATTGTTTTCATAAGCGTTATATTTTTGTTTAGTGAGATCTCTTTGGTATTTGTAGGTATTTTATATTATTTGATTCTATTTTACCAGGATATAAAAACATAGTCGAAACATTATCCAGAAAAAAAAATCTCGATTGAGTAATAAATTGCATTGCTAATGCAGATTATTTGGGGAACATGACAGTTGAATGAAAGGATCAAATAAAATTGAATTGAATCAGAAGTGTGTGGAGAGTGGTGTCGTAAGTCGTTAATGACATTCCACAGGTTGCGCTGCCGGGGTGCGTCAGAGCATTCGTCACGGACCACCGCGTAAATAGCGAACGTTCAAAATGCAGTTAACGCAGACATAGCACCTCACCAATTTCCTGAAATATGGGTTTCATGGTGACGTAAAGTCGGACGCCCGCGCTTTCAGCGGCGCCTGCGCTGGACCCATTTTAGGACATGACTAACGGAAATTCGACTCCTCTCTCTCTGACCCGCTCCCTCCCGTGGGAGGCGGCGTGCGCTCGTCTCGCTCTCGCGAAAGCTTCAAGAAATCTTTTAATAGTGTCCACGGCCGCGATCTACTTTCAACTAGCGGCGGGAAATGTGCAAGACTCGGTTATTTTTTTTGAAAATGCGCGGGGTTTTTAAAAAATTATTTCCATATTTCACTTCATACAATTTTTTATTTTTTTTAGTTTATTAACAGTTTTTTTTTAGCTTAATGCCAAATAATTTTGAGCTCTAAAAATAGATTCATAATCTGATAAATTATATCAGTGCTGGTAATTTATAGACCAGGTGCAATCAGATGTAGTAGTGTAGTACTGAGCTGGTCTTACAGTAGGAACTTCTGTTTTATCGATTTACAGATAAAATAAGTATTTTTTGTAAATACACAAACATGAGTCACGCTCGAATGAGATAAGGTTTTCCTTACGGTATTATTTTCATTACAAGCTGGGTATGCCGCACAGAATACAGTTTACGTTTACCTACCCCACGTTACGTGTGTCAACATTGTGTGAGGTGTGTAAAACTGACCTTTTTCTGTTGTTTCTCCCAAGCCGGGTCTAGCAGACCCTCACGCTCCCACTCCTCTTCCTGTTCCATATACCCATCCGCTCCGTACTGCCCGTCATAGTGATTTCCCATCACTCCGTTGTCCATCATCATGGTCACCGCACTGACCGTCGATTTCGATGTTCGTTCGAGCCTATGACCGCAAACTCGCGTGTGTTGGTTCGTACCGCGCTCTGCAACAAGCAGCCGGCCGCGCGCCCGCTGCAAGAAGACTGGCGCACGAGCGCTCCCAGCGGCGGCGTGAGGAACTTTCCAATCACGTTTCGTTACACGTTCACAACTGTCAAACTTATCCGCAGAGAGAAACGGAACGACCTGGAATATTATATCGCAAATATATACGCGGCGCGTAGTGGAATAAACTTTGCATAACCTATTTTATTTTTACCCGACTTCTCATTTGTATCGGAGGGTTTCGTATTTTGCGGTTCTGTAAATAGTGTTTAGACGTATTAATGCGTGGGTAAGCTTGTTATTATTGAGTGCTAATTTGCTTCATCCAGTGTCATTTTTTGGCGCGGTTATTTAAAATCCAGCGTCAGCGGACCCATCTCGACAGAACTCACAAGACTAGGTATTCTCCATCATTGTGTATTTAGCCAGGGTCTGTTTTGTTCAATGTTACCTCAAATAGAGCAAAGCTGCCTCTATGTATGTATATGACAGGTCTACCTTGCTACTGTGTTCTCTTTTGATAAAAATATGTTTATTTTTTATTTTTTTATAAACAGTACCAGTTGAGATATCGATGTTTATTTTAGATACATACTAAATTCCAATCGCTATCGTCTGATACCAAAGACTATGAACAAATAAAAATGTTTAGTCTTGTCTTCCATATCTACCATGGACTAAGGTGTGATAATAATAACACAAACCTTTGGGTTTGCATAAAAGAACTTGAGCATCACTTACGAATTAAAATGTTATAATTAATTTATGAAGGATGTGGAGGAAGTACCATCACCATCTGTCTTATTGCCATTCATAGCCAAAATTGCGTTGTGAGAGCGAAACACAGGTATCGCTTTTTCACAACGGATTCTGGCTTCATCTCGGCAGCTGGGCTAACAACCGAAGCTTGCAGCACGAGCAAGGCAAGCTGCGTTGACGTTGGTCTAAGTGTAACAATAAAAGTCTCTTGACCGAATTTCAGCTATGACGGCCAATCTCAGCGGAGACTAGCCATCGGCGAAGGAGAAGTTATTGTACACACTCGGACTTTGGGGAGAGGAGGTCACCATTGGTGCCGCAGAGTGATATTAGGACTGTCCTTGCATCAGTTTTGTTTATACTGGTTGAAAAGTGTCTAAATAGTGTGATAAGAGCAGGCGAAGCGAGCTTCGAAATTGTTTGCACTCTACCACGAATGGATTCGATTTTTGGTCATTCAAACTAAGAAGATACTTCGTCGTCTGATGCAGAAAAGCTCAAGAATCGTTGCTTCAAGAAGCCAGAGTTAAAAACGTTGTGATGGTTGCCCTATGCTGTTTTGGTCGGGCTGCAGCTTCCCCCTCCCCGGGGGAGGCACACACAAGAGGCTACGGCACAATTGTTGTCTTATTAAGGAAGTAGAAAAAGGAAAGGGTATATCCAAGAAATAAAACCAATAATAAAATACACAAAAAAATTTATTCACCACATAAAATTTCATTGGATAATAATCTTGCTTTGCTCTTGCAAAATAACAGTTATAATTATATTTTTTTATTCTTTGAAGATCCCACATATTAACATACTTATAGCGACATTCACGATCACAGGAAGGTTAACATTTTGGAATAGAAAACTTATTTAACCATCGAAGAACTTGACACGTCAATATTTGGTGTTTCTACAAATTAAACCTATAGATACATTCATGAGTATTAGGTTTATAAAGTAAAACTCATAAGAAATCGGGTATACACGCATTATATATTTATATGAAATCCACTGAATATTATATATCGGCGAACCATCCATAGAAGCTTTGAGCAAAGTTACAACTAAACATTATAAAATTATTGACAATAGAAGACTTTACCATCATGTATAATTTTCATAAGTATAAAAATTTTACCGACAATTCAACGTTATTCACCGTCAGAACGTTAGAAACGTTTGAATTTAGGCTAAATATTTATTTATATATTAACACCTATTTTATTAGACAATTCATTAAGATTCAGAAGACCCATTTCATATATATTTATATATTATTATTTAGAATATAGACGACGAGTGCGCTCATGAATGGAACTTGGCACTAAGGCTGGGATTATTCTAACATTTGTAAACATGTAAAGACGTCCTAACAGAAACATCAGAAACGAGATTATCATTCTTACAGCGTTCCTATACGACCATACAGAAATAGAACAAGACACTAGAGATGTATAGAAAAATGTAAGTGAAACGTAAAAAAGAGCAAATGATCTAAATGCAAACACCATCGGGTTATTAATAAGAACTACATACATTTATTTAAAAGTGATCCGTTCCGACTCAGTAGCATAAATATATATTTCAGGAATGTGTTCCCGAGATAGATATTACTTTTACACACGCTAAACAAAATATCTCGAATTCTCGATAGACAATAAGCGAAATGGGTCTCAAAGATTCCGTAGATACAGTATAGAAGGATAAAAAATACTATAACACTTGGTTCAGAAGTCTTCACTTTAACAATTATTAACACAATGTAGATACGCTTACCTAGGTGGGATTGAGTAGAAGACAGGTATTTCTAGTCATATAAACTATATCTATGCAGTCTGCATGTGTTACCATAAGTTAAACTTATCCTAAGCACAGACTGCACACTTCAGTTTTTACACGATTATTACACGAACTGACATCGTTCACATAGAAGTACATTTCAAGACAAACACAATAGTTATGTGATGAGTCATTTACACTTGGTCGTTGGCCAAATTCGGCTATCAAATGCAAGCTAAACCTAGGATATACACCCTGCTATATTATCTACTACATACATTTACCGATTACAAGGCGTTACGTAACCGATATACATCGTGATCATTACACCTAGTATATCGAATATTTTAGACCACTTAGGTACATATATACTCTAAACTTACTTTACTCCATCGAACACAGATAGGGGCGAATTACGAACGAAACGACCAAATGTAATGGAGACATGGGATATATTTTATTTATTATATTAAACATACACTCGGATAAATCAAATTTTCTACTATATTATTTTACTATAATTGATCAACGGTATTCTATTATATGAACAATAAGGGCTACAATAAGGGCGACGATATACATTTAGAACTCAATTTAAGTTAGTGTTAAAATTAAAGCTTTGTTCGTGGATTAAAATTGTGTGAGGAATATTTGTCTCCAATTTTGTTAAAAATATATCGAGGGAAATAAAAATAATCATTACTTCCATAAATGTACCCGTTTCAATGAAATTTTCTTGATGGAGATACGCTTTTATAACTCCATTAGAAAATGACTACTATTCAAAAAATATAATATATATGCTTAATTTATCTAATCATAGAAAAGATTGGTGACAACTTTTCATGAATCATTTGCTTCTATCGTAAATACAACAACAGTATACATACAGGTATGTATAACATTTTATCCACTTCAGAAGGCAATAAATAGCATTATCTATGATAATATTTTGAAACATCTCAAGAACGAGACTTAAGTACACAGTGGGTTATATACTGAATTTTTATTCTACGGATAACTCTTTTACACAAATTACTGTATTTTGTGAACATTCATATATTTTTTATCAAGTTTTATATACTGTACAACTTTGAATAACATGTTCAGGTCCAGGGTTTCAGTCATTTACTAGAATCTCGTATATTTGATTAAGATGTTACAACAGGTGACACTTGTCACTATATATTTTAAATCTCTGATCATGTATAATATGTTATTTTTTTACTACACATGGTATATTTGGGTCATATTGACATACTCTCATGACAGATCACAGAAGGGAAACATTATTACGTGCTATATAACATGGATATAAACAATATTATGATGTATAATTTTCTTTGCCAGATGATGAATATTTTATCCGCAATTTTTGGTACCAAAAATAGAGATGATTATGTTGAACACATCTAGCTAGATGTACAAAATATAGGTATCAATGAACAACAACAAGGAGTAGGTATTCGAGAAGTGTACAAATATTTCTCGTACCTCTACAGTACTCGAATACATCTTTAACAATAATACTTTTAGAAGGCGTCAACATACCACATTATAAGAAGGACCCAGCCCAGTCACTCTTCATAATCTATCTAATACACTGATATTTCTCACAGCTCCATGTTTTATATACCATAGTCGAAACTTTCGAATTCCGAAAACCTCGAGTCCTGTTTCTGCAGGCGCTGCTGGCAGGCCTCGATGTAGCTGTCCTGGATGCGGTACATGCCCGAGTTGGCCTGGTACATCAGCGTCTCGAGGATGCGCTCGTTCTTGATGGCCTTCGACGGCAGAACCACCTTTATCAATTCCTGCGGTGAGATCCTATACAGCTTCAGGTCTCTAGCTAATCTTTCCATAGTGCATTTAAATTCATTTTTGGCATCAGTCTTATTGGCGGACTTGGCTTTGATTTTGTTCCGGGCCCAGCTGAGCATCGCCTCGAACTTCCTCACCTCGGGCACCTCGAGGTTGCGGCACATAATCATCTGCACCATGGACTCCGACAAGTTCAGGAACTCCGGAGTCTGGAACAGGGCGTAGGCTCGCTGCTCGATGAAGGCCAGGATCATGTTTACCAATTCCGAGGCTGACGTATATCGCCAGTAGTAATTCTCTAATGATATGAGCATCGTGCATACCACTTCTATTCTAAGAAACTGCTTAGCATGATGGAAACACGCTTGTAGTAGTTCAGGCAGGTCATAATGCTCTGCGGCGCAGATGAGACCGGGTATCGAAGCGCAAGTCAACGGACAGCTGCCAGTGTGCAGGTAGTCCAGCAGAATGCGGAACGTTTCGGGATCGAACTCGATTATTGAAAACTGAAATAAAAACAAATACCGTTGTTATAATTTATAGCAAACAATAGCTTTGTGATCAGCTCTATTTTTAAACGAGGAAATTCAAAAATAGAATTAACATATTTTTCTGGATATTCACCTCAGTTTGTGCCAGTTTGGCGCGATCAACTTTCTGTGCGTCGGCGCACACAGATAGCCTGGGTACTGCAAGGGCTGCGTTTTTGTCTTTTTCTTTATCTTTTCCTTCTTTATCTATAAAAAGAAAAAAAACACTAAACAGGAAACGTCACAAAACCATACCACATGAAATGTTTTCTTAGCGCCTTACATTGCTCAAGCATTTATTTAAGGCACTTTGACAAACTTATAGGGGTCAGGAATGCAACCACATTGTATTTTCTTACATTAAATACAACAAAGCTACAATCGACTTCGATAAAACATAATGCCACTACACGTGGACGGATGTAGAACCGACATGACGACATAATATTAAATTAGTTTTATTATGTAGCAGGCAAACTTGGGAAAACTTTTATTGAATGAAACGATTTATTGATTAACGAAAACGGAGAAAGGAATGCTGGAAGAGGAGTATGAAGAGAGAGAGAGAGAGACAGAGAGGGAGAAATACTCACTGGAACAGTCCTGGGAACTGGCCCACTTCTTTTTGTCTTCTGCATTGAGTTGGGAATGCTGCTTGCGAATAGACCGGCCCCATCCTGCTGTTATAGTACCCAGTCGAGAGAAAGCGCGCTTCACCATCGGCGAACTGGGTACGCTTTTTGGCCTGAAATTATAAAGATAAAAATTTTAGTCCCAGAGGTCTCTAGACCTAAGGTCAAACCTAGGGTAAATTTTGACCTTAGATAGACTTAATGATTTGACCAAGAAGTTCAAATAGAATATTTAGCTCACCTCGGTGACTCAATATCAGGCACTTGCAAGAAGTTGCTACTCTTTTGCCTGGCAGGAGTTGGCGACAATAGTGTGGGTGCTGGACGGGCCAAGAGTTCAGCCACTGGGACTTGTGGCGACCCAAAGCCCGTTTGTATGCCATATAGCATCTCTTGGAACACCCTGGAAACATAAAAATGACACAATATAAGATTCCGTCCTAAAAACAAAATAAACGATAGCTGTTTACAGTTCCCGGTTGTCAAATTATTTTTGGAACGTGAAAATAATGGTCAGGACATATTATATCCGTCAAATGTCAAAATTAACGTTGGGCAAAACGAACATGAGAAAATGTAGGTCATAGAACAACGTCTCTATACCGAGGAACTAATTACATTGGTCGAAGAAAGCAAGACTGATACGGTTGTAGTATTCTTTGCCAAAACAATACAGGCAAAATTTATAAATTAGAATGAAAAATCACCTGCTCCGAACTCCAAGGATGGCTCTGACGCCAATAAACTTGGTCTTCTGCTTGGACTGTCCCACCAGGAACACGACATCAAACAGCTGGGCATTTTGCGCCATATTCAGTTCGCTATTGAGGAACACTCTTGTAAAGTCCTTGGCGAGTTGATCGTAATCCTCGAATTGGTCCCGGACGGAGTCCAGGAGAGGTGAGGATGGTCGCATGTGACCGATGGGACGCCATGAACCTGAAGAAAAATATATTTTTAAATATAATTTAAGGAACATTCCACCTTCATGAATGTGGAAGCATTAAAAAAAAATTGTTACGTATTTTTTGGTTTAACATGATCTGAAAAAAAAACAAAACTGAAGAAATCGTAGTAACTCTTTTTGGTACATTAACATGATGATAAGTGATGCCAATTCTTCAATAAATAAAAATTTGGAAGTTGGTTGTATTTTTTTTTGTAAAAAGTTTTTTTTACTTTTTGTGGTGCCTACCACAACTAAATTTTTATTCCCATAATTAGTGGTTGCGCTATTTCTCGTTAAGGAGTTTGTGCGCCTTCGTAGTCCAAGTTCAGACCAGCTCATTGTTAAATATCTACTTTGCTTTGGGATTGACATAAACCTAACAATATCTCACTTTACTAGATTTTATTGATTTTAAGTTGAGATGGTCATTAGTTTATTTTTAAATTCAACGTCCTATGCAAATTCAACATATATAACTAAACCCAACGCAAAAATAATCATCATAACCGGTTCATAAACAATTATGCCCGAAACATCTGCGTACCCCTTCATAGCGTACCGGCGGCGGCGTGATGTTATGTTATGTATAAGCTGGTGTAAACAATAAACAGACATGCGATTTCCGCAATCCCGGAAGATTTGCTATCATTTATTGAAGAGTTCCGTTCCTATCTTCGAAATTCTTCATCAGATCTTCACCAAATTGAAATGGGATCAGTCCGCAAAATACTCTTCCAAACAAAAAGACTCGTCAAAATCGGTTGACAACTGGCGAAAATAACGCTGGACAAATATAAAAAAAAAAACATTTTCATTATTTGTTATTTTAGCGGCAACAAAAATACATAATCTGTGAAAATGTCAACTGTCTAGCTGACAGACGGACAGTGGAGTCTTAGTAATAGGGTCCCGTTTTTACACTTTGGGTACGGAACCCAAAAAAATAATCAGTCGAATTGAGAACTTCCTTCTTTTTTGGAAGTCGGTGAATTTTTTTGTCAAATATGTTCTCATAACGATACTTGGCTTGGAAGAAAATGCGCACTGTCGTAGAAGTAACCCATCGCGTGTTCATTAGTTTGTGTGACGTAGAGTACCTAGGTACATTATAATATTAGGAATTTCTTCGAAATTTTAATACCTTATATACCAATAAGAAGGAATGTCTTTAGATGCGATTTCCAATAAGTAGTTCAAAGCGAAACTCAAATACAATCCGTTAAACGTGTTCCAATTGATTCGTAATTGGTGTATGGTTATTGGTTATGGGTTTGTGGTTTGGTCATTACCGAAATACTCACATTCCATTAGCTATTACAAATTGTATAAATAATTTGTAATAACTAATGGAATGTGAGTATTTCAATAATGTTCTTTTAGGTATTAAGGTTCTCATCTCATCTTGAACTGTACCTACTAACTATCGCAAAAGCAACGAGAAGCTCGCAACGATAGTACTGAAAAAAAACTAACACATACAAATTAAAAGCATTGGTAAACTCTAGGCATTTTTACCTCTTCGGTAAGGTTTCGGTATTTGTCCAGTTTCAGCATGGTTCTGCAAGTTAGCAACGATGTCTTCTAGCATTTGGCTGCGGGTTCTTTCTTGCATCCTTGCGAATTTGGGAGCGGAGTATGAAGCTCTTTCTCCATTCACTATCTTGGTCAGCAACCATTCCCTGAAAAACAATGGTGCATGCGACCTGAGAAATGCCAAAAGATTTTTAAACTAATAAAAGGAACAAGTACTTATTGTAGCAGCTATTTAATTTGCGCTCCATTCCTCCTATTTTTCCCCAACCTACCACTACGATTGGGGAGAAGAGGGAGGAATCGGGTGCAACTTAAGTTAAACCCGAGAGAGGCAACTCAACTTGTTTCACCTTTCGTAATATTTACTTTACAACACAAATAGCAGTTATACCCAATCCTCATATCTTCTCATCAGAAACTTTCGTCTACATCTCGCATATCTGCTCACTGCGGTCAATTACAACTTTATTTAACCAAAGCAAGTTCTCAGTATAACTAATTGCAATAGTTTTGCTCCAGTTCTAACAGAAGGATTTAGATTTCAGTTCTAATATGGTAACAAACTCAATATTTGCAAGGTGGATTTAGTTTTGGAATAAACTTAACAGACTCATTGGTTTAACTATTGGATGTAAGGCCGGTAAACGTGCGGGCTTGAGTTGACTTGGTAGCTTGTGAAATGTTTGGATCGCGAGTTGAATTTGCTTGGTTTACTCCGACAAACTCATCTCCTTATATTTGATCTAATGTTATGTCAGATTAGACACCGTCTTTAGTGAACTTTGAATGTGTGGACGTATCATTTGATTTCCTTTTCTCCACTTTGTTTGGATCAACTTTTAGTTTACCTAAGGGTTACATCACATTCTTGACCATAGTCTAATTGATTTCCAGTCTTACCTGAACATAGGGCCCTTGTCAAAGACGCTCTGCTCCCACAAGTAAGGCTTGTACGCCCCCACTTCATCTCGAGTGACTACTGACACCTCGTATCGCGTTGGTCGACGCTTGATCTTCGCCGATACTCGGACTGTGAATGATTTAATGATACGATTAGAATTTACTGAGGGGGCAGCTCTCTGTTGAGAAGGTTTAACAAATTACCAAGCACCAAAAAACGCGGTGTTTTTTAATTAATTTCTCCCACTGCTAGACAACGGCCTCTCACATATCAGTAAATTTATGAATGTTATCTAAACGTATATTAAGCATTTCAAAATATATTAGTAGTGAAAAAATAAAGTTATACAAATTCATAAAGTTCAATCATAATACTCAACTCACCTAGAATGAATGTATGCAAGAAGTGGCTCTTGATACAAGCCGGGGAGAATGCAGTGTTATCGGCTTCCAGAAAAACGACGCAAACAATATCGTTGCCTATATGACGTTTCCTTTGTAGTTTCTGAGGGTCATGTCTCTCGTATGGCAGTAGGGTTGATACGTGGAACATGATTTCTATTCCTCTCCAGTTTGTGTACACGGAGTACAAGCCAGTGAGATCGTGCACAGTGTCTAAACCACCCTTGTATTTGTCGAAACCTGTAAAGACAAAGGAAATAATTACAGCCAATTGCAACCAAGTGTATCTTGTTTCTTTAATAATATTCTGGGTCGGGTTAGTGTAGATTTATTGCCACTCGTTCGTTAGGAAGAGAAACCATCATTGGGACAAAGCTGCAATTTTATGGATGATTTATTAAGGACCGAATTGTTGTTTTCAAACGACTTCTCGTAAAGAAGATTTTAGAAAAGGTGCTCTTTTCTAATAAACAATTGAACTTACCTTTAAGTCTGACTTTCTCTCCTAAGACTTGCAAGAACTCTTCAAACATCGGTGAGTTCTCGTTATTGTCCAGAATCTCTTCTTCTGTGTACTGGTTCTCCTTCACGTAGATCACGCCAACCTTCAACTCCGATTTTATAAATACCTGAAAAAAGGAAATTGTTTATTGTAAGTTAATTTCCCACATGTTTCTTCATTTCAGTTATCCGGAATATTGCTGAATACAGCGGCGTACATTAAGTTACCAATTCAGAATACAGCTATATAAAAGTCAAAGGCAAAATGTACCTATCCCTTATCGCCATTCAAGTACGATTCAGGTTTAGAAAAATAAAATATCAAAACAGGTTACATTCTCCAATTTTGTTGGAGTTTTATGTGAGCATGTTATAAATGTATGTAACTAGTCAGTTATAACGATCGTTAACAGAAAAAATCTCAGCTCTCGTAAACTTAATCAAACTAAGATGAGTGCGAATTCAGCACAAAAGCAGTGATGTTATTCGCGAATTAAAGAAGTAATAGAATAGCAATTTATTCTTGCATGGTCTTTGAACAGAATGCCACTACTCTACGATCGGCAGGGGCCTCGGGGACCTCTCTCATTATCTTTCCTATCTGAGCTTTCATACAATGATCCCCGAAGTCCCGCTAATAAAAACAATGACCACTTTACTGATGAACAAGCTTTATTATTAGAAATGCTAGTAAAATAAGCCCGACTCTGTCAAGAAATTGTTCTAAACGCTTCAGGATCTCAACGTCTTATAGGAAGAAGTTCCGAGAATAATGGAACAGCCGTCAACAATCAGATGTAGGAAGGCATTTCAAATAATATATTTATCATGAATCGAAGAAAGAACTTTCCCCCGATAAAATAATACTAGAAACGCTTAAATGTTTACCTCTTCTCAATTATGAAGTGATCGGAGTACCAATTTCGATGAAAGACATTAAGAAGAACCGTAATCCGGATTATTATGACTGCTTTTTCGGTATCGAATCTAGTTTCTCTAGGGACACTTCTAATCTATTTCGATACGAAGGGGACGCAAGATTCGAGTAGATTACCGGTATTATTTTTGTAATGTATTTTGCTGGAGAACAGAGCTTGTGAATTTCTCCTCGCTAAAGTAATCCACCGACCTGGTAGCAACAATATTTGCCTCACTAATACTCAAGATCGTAAATATAATAAAATCATGTATTCGAAATAGGTAATATTTATGCGAAAACCGAAAAGAAAGGAACGTTACAACTAAAAGCTTTTTGGCACTAATATGATTTCAAAGTTTACCGACAAGAGAAATATATTTCTAGGTAGCATATTATTTTGCATACTTTGCCAAGGAGTTGAGTGGGTTCGGCATAATCGTCCAGAACTTTAGAGCAACTCTCTTAAGTTGAACAATATTATGAACTCTTGATTGTCAGTTAATGCTTTAGCCACTGCTGTGTTTGGCCACTAATTTACTCAATGAATTATGAATGATGAAATTCGAATGGTTTTACTTCAAAATTACTCATTGAGTAGTTACTAGTAAGTATCTATTTTTTGTTTAGCATTCCTGTTAAGAAAAAAGTAATAAAGCCTTAAAATTGTACTTTACCATCGTATTGTGTTCTTTGACATTTCAATAACGTTTCAAAGTGGGACTATAGTTTGTGGCTATTGAATTGTTTATTGGGTGCCTACCAGTATTGGTTCGAAAATCGTAATTAATATTTGAGTGGGGTGAATACGTATCTATTCCAATTGATTGACAGCAGGTCAAAAGCAAGTTGTGGGCAACACGAAACTCCACTCAATCACACAAAATAGACTTGTCTCTCGTGAGAATTAATATTATTGTTTATTTAGTCGGAGATCCTTGACTATTTCAGAAATGTTTTTGTGAACATTGAACCTAATTATTCAAGCAGCATCGAGGTGTCTTCTTTAAAAATACACATTGAATTTATTGCATATTGTGGTGTTGACGCACTAACGATAATAAATTGCATTTTTAGACTATATTCCCTGAAGTAAAATTTAGTCGAATTGTAAATCTATTTTGTAACACCTCATATATTTGTTCTGTAAAACTTATCGACGTAGGGTCCTCGGTAACAACTCCTTCAGCGTGCATACATCAGGTGCAAACTTCGATATTTCACCTCACAGTATCAAAACACAGACTAGACGAACATTTCGTTTGATGAGAACACATTTTACTGCCGTTCTACTACCTAATAAAGGAGACATAAAGTAGTACGTACCTAGCCGCTATTCGCGGGTACATACGTATATTCGGTGCGGGTCGCAACCCACGAATACTTTATGTTTACTTTAGCACTTTTTGTATCAGTGAAATGTTTATGTTAAAATAGTTGAGCAGAAATTGCATATAACATGGAGATGAAAAGTGGCAGGAAACGACCTGACGTTATAAAGATGATGTCACCGCCCTTGCATGTAATGATACACATGGAGAATATTACGTAGTAGGTATGAGAACGCTCGATGGCGATAATTATAAAGTACTTGGCAAAGTGCCAGAATAGATTATGATAAAAGTGACACATCTCCAAGAGAAAAAGTTGACAGAAACCAATGAGAGCTTTATCGAATATTTTTAAATCTTCCTAAACGAAAAAGTCGAGGTGACAAAGACGATAATGTGGATATGAATTTTAAAAGGAAAGTTAGAGATGCTGTCAACAAAAGCGATTTGAATATTCGTTAAAAGTTTGTTGAACATATAAGTTCTTTGAAAATGTACGTTTATTTTTTATACAGGTGACTGTAAAGGTTAGGGGTGGGTTGATGTGTTTCACGATTGTAGGGACAATTGTAGAAGAAACACTTTTTATGGCATCGTTAACGTTTTAACGGAGAAAAAGCAAAGATAAGGCACGGTAGGTGTGAAACTGAGGGTAGCGTAATGTTTCCGTGCGAAGCTTTTGTAAATTGATCCTAAATGGTGTCATGCTGCTTATATTTGTATGTGCTCCTGAATAAATAAAGACATGACAAGTTCTTTTGGAAGTATAGAAACTCTGTCTGAGAATTAGGCAAACAAAATAAGTGAAATTGGTCCAGAAATGTATGGAAAGAGCTGACAGACATGAGGTGAGGCTTTGCCCGGCAGTCATTTGATACAAATTTATAGTAAAACTAGCTTTTGCCTACGACTTCTTTCGCACATTTACCGTTTTTTCCCGTTCCCGTATAGCCTTCCTCATGAATGCCTATCATTTGCAAAAATAATTTTCCAAATCCGACTGGTAGTTGCAGAGATTAGCGCGTTCAAACAAACAAACTATTCAGCTTTATTATACATATAGATTAGAATAGATAGTAGGTCTAGATTACCTGTAAATCAAATACTCAATGTTATTTGACTAGTATCACAAATCTAAAATCGGTGGAAAAATAGAGATTAAACGACGAAAAAAAAGGATAGGATACTACATAGGAACTTTAAAAAAGTTATTATCGTATCCTTTTAACGCAAAACTTCGTTTCTACTGGATGTCGCTAATTTACTATGTACGTGACTTGCGAGTGACGAAACTTGCAATTAGTAGTGTCTCCGTTTGTCATAGATTTTTAAACAACGTCTTGTATTTTCTCTAGGTTTTGAGAAACGTAACAAACGGAATATGTGCCTATGCTATGGTTGAAATCAGGTTAATTGAAATCAAAATGTATGTTCGAAATCTTAGGTAGTAGAAGAGTGAGTAGTGTTTCCATTACCTACTCTTCAAATAAATGACATCTTCAACCCATTTATTCCGATAGCAAAACAGATAGTTTCGTTAAATCATAAATAAAAAAAAATATTCTTATTAATAATAAAAAAACAAATGCAATTAATCAACTATTAATGATTTAAAATGTTTTTTTCACATTTTTGATGGTTACCATCAGCCAAACCCCAGGAACCTTCACTTCCATCCTCGAGGAAATATTAAAGAAAGACAACCAAAGCTAAAAAGAGTCTGAAGATAATAAATCATTCAGGTGGAAGTGGCCGTCAACATGGATCTAAAACAATCTCTTCCAGAAAGATAGCAAACAGTTTTGTAACGTTTGGTCGGACTTCTTGTCAAGCCGTCCACGTCAGACTGCGTTACTTTACTTCATGTTTTCGGTCAGATAACATTAGACAGGGAAAAAGTTACAGACGTTTTTCTTATTAAGGTACCTACAGGTTTCAATCAAGAAGAGTGTGTCTGAAGAGAAAACTTGAACAGAAGATTGAAACGCTGTTATTAATAGTTTTCGGTTTGTTTCTTTGTTTGAAACAGATTGGTGCGAATACGATGGGTATTGGAATTTGTTATATATTTTAAGGGTTTTAAGCTACCCTTGAAATGGTTGAAAATGTTCTTTCGTACGTTCTTCACTACGTAGATATGATATGGCTTTAACTATTGGTTTGGGCTAATGATACAGTATTTAATTCTTCGAATTTTTTGTAACTATGTAGATTATTATTGGAGTACTTATTATTGGAGACTAGTGACCCGCCCCGGCTTTGCTCGGAGGTATTTTTTTTTCAAAATTTTCTTTCATAAGAACCTTCTCCTGACAATTACAAACAAAACAAAAAAAGAATTAGCGAAATTGGACCAGCCGTTTAAGCGTGATGCCGTGACCAAGGAAATTAGGGATTCATTTTTATATATATAATAATATATATATGTAGATGTTCAGAAATAATTCCAGCAATAAAACTGCCTATCGCTGTTCGTATATATGACATAATGTATACGACATTTTGACTTGAGTGCCCCATCTCATTGTGTACCGTACAAAGAAATAAACATTTTTATCATTTTATATGTCGTCCTTTTGAGGTAAGGTAGTTAAAAACTGTTTAATTGTTTTTTTTAGCACAGCAATGGTTGTGAGGTTTAAATATAAAATTAGGTGTTCCATTCAATCGTTAATAGCCAAAGTTAGGGTAAACAAATTAGTGCTTCATTGTGCTTGAAGAAAACAAAAGGTGCCTGTTGGAGAACAAAAGATCCTCGGCAGTGCACAGTTGGTAGATTGCTATGCCCTCGTAGTCTTCAGATAACCCATACATTTTTCGGGTTTAGTTCATAGTTTCCAATTGGCATAACTGTACTCCACATTTATTAATACGGATTAAAGATATTCGATATGTATTACATATTGGCGTGATAAAAAGCTTATTATGTAGGTATGATAAACTAAGCTTTGAATAGAGTCAATTGAAAAATGTTAGGTATTAAAACATGAATTAAAATATTTAATTTGGCGTTAAATTCATAGACCGTAGATCAAATTAGCGTTTTTTTAGCACGATGGCCATGAAAACATTGAAGATAGTTTATGGTAATAAAATTATTTTAGGGTACCTATTTTAGGGTCTCACTGTAACTTTGTTGATTTAGTGTTACTAGTTAATTAGTATAATTATATAGAGTTGTTTGCCGAGAATTGAACTGATTAGAAAATTATAAATTATAACCGAAGATTTCAGCTTGCAATAAAATGCTCGTTTATAAGTTGAAAATAAGTATAGTGTGCTCGGGTACTCTACTGTTTAGTTGGAAAAAAATAGGCAAATTGATGCCTACTGATCCAAACATAGATTTTTTTCTATTTCCATTTTATTTGTGTGGATTAAGTCCCTCCATGAAAGCACTTATTGTTATATTCTGAAAGCCGACATATACAGTGAATTCAAAATGCAAAGGACGGACAGGGACTATCCGATCTCAACAAAGTTTCGACTTACGAGTATACTCAACGTACGTAACGTACCTAATGAAAATTGGCAGTTCACTGAATCGAACAAACTTGCCTAACAGCATCTACACTCGAAATTGAATCTTTTGCTCCAGATTTTTACGTGTATTTTCCTTCATGCTGTGTTAAAGGCTCACAGTAAAGATACTGACGGTTGAAAAATACGTTTATTTGAAGGTGGACGTTTATTGTATCGCTTTATAACGGTAGTGGTTGTTTGGATTTTGTTTTCGCTTTTCATCATTCTGTTGTTTAAAGGTAAAAGAAAACTACAGCGATTTATTCGGTTGTTATTGTTTGGGACTTAGACATGTACTAAGTAATGAAAACTATTTTTCAATTGATTTTTTTCACAATAGATAAGGTGTCGGTTTGCCGCGGAAATCTGTGCCAAGTTTTGGTATATATTGAACAGAAGGGGATTATAGGAATTAACGTACGGAATACCTTCTTTATTTATCTGAATCATTTTGGCTTTTAGCCATAGGGCCTGCCTAGCGTGATTAATTTTCAATGCTTTTACATTCTCCTAATTATGCTCAAACCACACCGGATTAAGAACGTTTAAAACTTAATCATTATCACACGTACATTTGTATTTACTTCACAAGGTAAGGTAAACGTCAGAAGTTTATTTAAATGGCTCGTTCCCTCCTAACTTCAGAGTAATTAATTAGCTACGTTCCACACACTAACTCGCGTTGCCAATCCAAAGTTACAACCTTGCCGCGTAATATTTTAATGTGTCTCCCGTCTCCCATCTCCCATCGTGCAGGATTTTACATGAGGATGAAGTTTGTGGGGCAGAAGTAGTGCGTAGTCTAACTTGTCATTACTCCATTACTGTGATTAGCTCGAGCCATGGAGACGCATGCTCCCCCTTGGGTGTAAGGAGAGCGCCGATAGACGTCCCCCTACGTTCTCTCCGTCCTCGAGACTAACAGCCCTCATCAATGTTTCACGGCAGTAAGCGGCGGCATCGTTTATTTGTAATTGGGAACTGAAAAAACAATCGCAGCGAGGGAAAGGTTTTACTGCTAATTTACTTGCGATCCTGAGTTCGCTTCGGGCCGAATGCTAAATGAGATAAGACGGGTTCTGGTCGTGATTTTCTTAAGTTTGTTTTGTTGTGTGTGCTCACTCTTACCTTTAAGTTCGCTAATAGATGCGGTCTTGTACGGACTCGACGCCTCGTGTAAGGGTGCTTACATAATCTACCTAATGTGTACTACCGACTGTGTAGGTACTTGCTTGAATGTGCGGAAAATTTATATAGACACGTAATCAAAGTACAGGTTAAAAAGTGATATTATGAGATTCAACAAAACGAGAAACAGCTGTTTTATGTCGCAAATAACAGTAAAGGACAGCCCATGTTGTGGTTATTATGATTGAACTTTCATTAAACGAAGCTTTGCATGACAAACCGATTTTGGGGCTTACAAAAGCGTTTTTTGAAATTGAATCACAGTAATTTTGTGGATAGACTTTTGCTCCGTTCTTTTTTATGTAAATTTACATCGTCGGGTACGAATTGCGAGGTTTGTAATTCGAGGATAACGTTGTCACTGGCTGTTCGTTCTAATTCTTTCTTCCAATAAAAGAGTATACAATGACAAATAACGGTCATCTGCATAAGTGTATTATTGATTATCGATTGTTCTTTTACCTCCACACTACTACTGCGGAAGTTAGTTGTTAATGAGCTTATCACAGAACTCAACGCTAGCGGTCTGTACTTGGTGGGTTATGCAGATGACATAGCGATTCTAATCACGGGAAAATTTTAAAACGTCTTATGTGACCTCATGAGAAAAGCTTTCTAAATAATCGAGAATTGGTGTGCAAAACACGAACTATCGGTCAACTCCTCCAAAACAGAACTAATAATGTTTACTAACAAGAGAGCCCTTGGACCTCATAAACTACCTAAACTTTTCAACACCGAACTAATACTTAAATTAGAAGTCAAGTACTAAGGTAGGAGTGATCCTTGAAAGCAAATTGCTGTGGAACAAGCATCTTGACTACAAACTTAACGAAAGCACAATCGCACTTTACTCATGCAAAATATGTTAGGAAAATCTTGGGGGCTGTCTCCAAAGATCACGCTGTGGCTTTACACAACAGCCGTAAAGCGTCTAGGGATACACAACTACGCAATTAGATTCGATCTGATAGCCTGGCTGTGCTCAAAGCCCTCGAGAACAAACAAACCAACAGCAAAATTAATCTTTGAGTGTCACCTCGCCCTGGAGAGAATATCACTGTCTAACAGAATCACCCTCCTGTGCATCAAGGGGCACAGTGGATCCCTAGTCAATGACGTTGCAGACCAACTTGCAAAGAGAGGTTCCGAGATGGCAGTGCTAGGCCCGTACCCACTCCTTCCCCTACTTTTCTCATAGTGTCGTTCATGGATTCGCCAGAGATCAACTGAACTTCATAACAACAAATGGTAAAAAAAGCAAAAATGGCAATGCAAAGTCTACATCCGCGACTAACAAAACGACAGTGGCTGCTTTGACGCCGAAGAATTAGCCGCCCACGTCATCCTGGAATACGAGGCCGTGGCTACCAAACGTGAACAATTCCTCGGAACGCTGAAGTAGCTCCGCGAAGCCTATGAAGCTCCCAGGAAACTTCTCAGGACACCTACGCACAACGGAGCGAATGGGAGTTTAAGTGCGAAAAATAGAGTCTCTAAATCTATTCTTATTCTACCTCCTAAAACACATTTTTTTTATTTAAGTAACAGATTGGAAAATTCTACAAAGATGCTACTTCGTGTTGCGGCCACGACAGTCACTTAAATTTGAATGACCAAAAACATTGCCATGCCACTTCCTCGGCATCGTTGGTGGCAGCGCAAAGTCACTTTCTGTGAATGTTTTAGGGCACAGAAGGCAGGATAGGTAGGAGGTGAAGCATATGTAGGTTGTCAGTCGGCTCCACTTCCGCACCATATTGATATATTATAGTGCACAAGTGTTTACGCAAACACAGGTGCACTCTCTTTTCCTTTGCTCCCATTGTCCCTTGGGACGGCAAACTGAGTGTGTTGTGTCAGTTGGGTATCTACATACCTATGTCAGCTAGGTATCAGTTCTTTTATGTGTGAGCGACATCGAGGTATGTACCCGAGCTCATGTACAAAAACCTCAGCGACGTCTTTGAAGTTACTGAAAATTTCGGTTAACATACCTGGTCAAGCTTAAGCAGTTCCTCGGGGGTATCGGGCAGCTGCCCCAGCATCAGCGGCGGGTTGATGTTGACCTCCTTGCCCAGAGAGCGGACCACTTCCTCTCGGTTGTACCGGTCCGCGAACACGCAGGACGCCGGGATCAGACCGTGGACCGTGTAGCTTATAGCCCGGACTAGGATCCTGGAGGAGAAAAGGTTAAGTTTAGAAGAGACTTTTGTTTGGGGAGGAGGCAAGAAGAATTGGACTCTTATCGCATGTGGTTTCTTCGCGTGAATCAGTAGTGCTATTCTGTAGCAATCTCACAGTTTTAACTTACTTCTTAGTGAAGCGTAATGTGAGCTGTCATGTGTTCATGTCATTGTGATGGAGATGTTCTGGGGCTGGCCATTTGATTTTTCGGGTTTTGACTGCGTGTTTACTTCATGCGTCGTCGACCGGATAAGTTAGTTACTTATAAATCACTAGCTTTTGCCCGCGACTTCGTACGCCCATATTATTATCACCTTTTTCCCGTTCCCATAGGTGTTTCGAAAAATCCTATCTTACTGCTCCCCTAAAATCCTCAAGAAACCTACTTGCCAAATGTTTAGCTTACTACGACCTGTAGTTTCGGCTGTGCGTTGTCAGTCACTCACTCACTCAGTAAAATACCGATCTAACAGGGTAGGCGAAAGATTTAGGAGAATACGGGAAGGGAAATCTTGTTCTATTTAAACCTCAAAGTTCCTATGTTAAGTACATAGGAACTTTGCATCCTTTTGAAATTCAATGAATCTGTATAGCCACGCTGAGACGGTCTATATGGTTTACCATTCATTTATCGGAATTTTGTTCCTTCCCAATTTATTCTGAGTGAAAAGGTTGGTATTGTATGCATAATGCTTTTATAGACACATTGATTTAATTTGAGCTATGAGCTATTCATGTAGGGCTTATAGTGACACGAGATAATGAGGTCTTAATACTTTGATTTTATACCTGATTAAAGATTACCTATGTATAATTAGTTGCTCATAAATCTTGTTAATAGTAAATGTATTGTGTGCCAAGAATTTAACAACCGCCATACCAACATCGTAATTGTAAGAAGGAAAATATATTCAGAAAATTTGGATCTCATTGTTTCACCTATATCTAGATACCGCCTACAAAAACCACAACCTAAACAATTTGTTTGTCTCTCTCTCATCCATTAGTAAAACAGTTTTTAAAATACTATTCTTTGCGTTGGCGTTGTCTTATAGAAAGTGGTAATCGCGTGACATGTCGATCGGACATGACTATTCATTTGGAAAACCTGAATGCGTCATCACACCAACAGAGAGCGCCTACCGGTTTTGCCGAACAGATGATCGCGTCGATCGCGTATTCGCGCGATGATCGCTTTGTATTAGGAGGACGCTAAGACTCAGATGGAGATGGCGGAATGAGCTAGAAAAATCTAGGAAGCTAGGAGAAATCGATACGACAGTAAATGAAAACACTGGCAATACTGGTTCATAGGAATATTTTGAAACTATTATAAATCCTGTCACCGAAATTAAAAATAAACTTTCCAATTGCATAAAACGTCAAAAAAACTGAAACTACTCAAGGATACTGACTACTTTTCTGACGAAATATTCCAAGTATTCAGGTTGCAGTTGGTGACATCAAATCTCTCATAAAAGACAACATATTCGTATGAACTAGTATTGCCAGTGTTTTGATTTATTGTCCTATCGTCGTCTCCACCTTGTATAAATAGAACAAAAACACACAAACGTAGTAAGTTCTGCGCATACGTCCTACCTAACTAGTTCAATAGCGACAAGGGCTAAGTGTCGATTCAGGGTAACGGGTCACCATTCTTGAGGGTTGACTAATATTTGCGTACTGTTGCAGTTCTGGTAAACATAGGTTCGGTTCGCTTTATTGTGCTCTGTAAACTAGAACGCCTCTAGTTTAGTGTGCGTCCACATTGCGCGGTGGCGACGACGGGCGCGAAATATCAAACATATGAAACTGCCGCTTGTGTCCGCGTGTAGTGACTTACGCGACGGGCTCGAGCGAGATAGCGCGCATAGTTTTCGAACGTTCCTATCCGCGCGTTATGGCCGCACTACCGGCCTAATCCACAAGCGCCTAATGCGCGGTTGGCGGTTGGCTAACCTGATGGACAATTCTGTATTTTAAGGATCGTTGGCATTCGTATCTCAGTGACAAACTGTCAAAAACACCTCTTTTTCACTTTGATTGTCGCTGAGATAATATTGCAACTTGGCACCACATGATTTTTGGAGCTAAACGGTTGTTTTTGGAGATGTGAAAAAAATCATGGAAGTAGCATATAACGAATTTAGAATGAAAACTGTCACCGCAACCTAGGCTTAACGAGTTAATGAGTAATAGTCGACCAACTTATAAAATGGAACTGGGAAGTAAAAAAATCCTTATAATACCTTACCTTAGGACTTTGTCTCTGTCATCTATGACCTAGACTAGAGTCAAGAGCAAACCCACATTAAATAAAAAAAAATAAAAAATAAAAAAAACCATAGAAACTGACTTAAAACCTGTACCTTTGTATGTGTAACTTTGTAATTTAATAATAGTTAAGTACATTTAAAAAAAAAACTGGTATGGCTTAGGAGACGGGTAACTACGGAACTGCGCTTTGTCCGACACGCACTTGGCCGGTCTTTTAAGTACGAGATTTGATATACTTGTAATGTCACTATTTTCTCAGTTAACTCTTTAGGTTCTAGACCATTCTATAAGCGAATGCGATTGTCGAAATGTAAAAATCTACGGGATTGATTACATGGCATTTCTATAGCGTTTGTCAACCCCATACATTTTTGATGTTTTGACAGTTGCCTTGGCCGGTAGTTGCTATCGCTGACAGAATGTCAGTTGTCTACTAGAGCCTCTAGTGACAGAATAAGAGACGGTAATAGATAGATAGTGCCTTCTTGCATAAATCCTATCACAAGGAACAGTTTTTCTAAAACCAGGGTTGTCGCATTATTCACGCCTTTAGCTATAGTAGCGAGAGTGACTTATATTGTTGGTATTATGATAGATACTAAAACCCTTATATAAAAGGCAGGATCATTTTCCAGACCCACACTTACTAAACCAATTTTTCGATAACGATGATAATTACGGTAGCACTTTCTGGGTTATTACCAAAACACATTATCTCGGTTTAGCGGACAAACTATACAAATACATACAACGTGTATCAGAATAAACTCAATACCTTTAAAAGGGTTATTGTACTCATCATTTTGAACAAATTTTACTATCGGACCAACACTGAAATCACGAAAAAAATACCGGACAATTGCGAGTCAAATACGTGCACCGAGAATTCCGATCGAGTCTTATTTTTTTCCGATTATACATTTCCCGAGATAAAGGGTCTTGACAGACAGACGGACAACAAATTGATCCTATAAGGGTTCTGATTATTTTTCTTTTCAGTTACGTAATCCTAAAAAACGACTGCTCCATGCATTTATTTCTATGTGCACAACTCAGCAAAATGTACTGAACAGATGATTGTTTTCTCGAGATTTCGGGGTTTGTCTCAAAATAAAAGTTGTTCGTAATAATGAGTACCCTTTTCAGGTTTTGCGTTAAATCTGTTATAAAATACATGTCTCAAACTATAAAACAATTTACAAACGTTTTGTAAAAGCCAACAAGTATTAAGCTGGGATAATCACATTCGAAACTCAGCCAGAATTTGGTTTCACTGCCATTAAAACGACTCGAAGCTTAACGTTGTGCCTGAAAGGGTTTGTTAGAAACGCCGACAAATTGAGGGGTCTGACCAAAGAGGTTTAGGTGCTATCTATCGACTTCAAAGATGGTAGTATAGCTAAAATTGCAGGTACCTTTGAGGTAAACATCTATCTTATTAGCCTTATTAATCTATACTTTTATTATAAATGCAAAAGTTTGGATGTTTGGATGGATGCATGTATGTATGTTAATAATAATAATATCGTTTATTTGCATGAAATATGGTGCTTACAGATCTTAAAATACATTATATATAGTACTGCATATTCCGCCTACTAAAATCAGCATGCAAATTTAGATTGTGACATAATTGTTATGAATCCAATAATAATTGTAATAATTCAAATATGTCACGATAGGAAAATGTCAAGAATTCAAATACAAATGTCAAACTATGAATATTAAAAATGTCAAACTATGAAAATTACTAATGTCAACTCTAAAAAATACTAATGTTAGAACTACAAAGGTTACAATGTTCAATCAAAATAAGCATACAGGAATGTCAAAGTTAATTCAATTACATTATTCATGTCTGTAATAAATTCCTCTTCGTATTATAATTCATAAATTCATTAATCGAATAGAAACAGTTTTCAATAAGCCATGTTCGGAGTCTTTTTTGAAATAGATTTGTAGGCAGTTCTCTAATTATCTTAGGTATCTTATTATATATCTTTATTGCCATGCGACTGGTGTTTTTATGGCAAAATGCTGTTCTACACCTAGGCATAGCCAATCTGGTTGGATCCCTTGAGTGTTTACCTATTTTATACATGTTTACACTATCGGCTTTACAAAATAGGTTAGGGTGTTTTTTTACAAACACTCCCATTTCCAATATATATAAGCATGCCAGTGATAATAATTTATGCTCTTTTAATATGGGTCTGCATGATTCCAATGGGCCTGCACCAAATACAGCTCGTAAGCACTTTTCTTGAACAATAAAAGCCCTATCGCTGTCCGTAGAATTGCCCCATATTATTAAGCCGTATCTAAGCACAGAGGAGACTCAATCACGTCAGAACGGCCGAACGGATCTTTATGAAATTTGGCACAGAGGTAGATTATAGTCTGGACCACAGACAAACTTTTTATCCCGGAAGTATGTTCCCTTAGGATAATTTACGACATTCACGCGGGCGGAGCCACGGGCGGCAGCAAGTAGCGGGGCAGTCTTTATGGACTGCCAAGAGAAGTGAAAACTAAGCAAAAGCTAAAGCGTTCGGTGACGATGACGCGAGTACCATGATTTTTGTTCATCCAAAAAGTACACATTATACACAGTATATATATAGATCATGGAAGATTTTTGTTCAATCAAAAAGTGCTCAACGCGCCTTAAAAGTTTTGACTTCAAAAATATTGTAACCAAAATGCCCAATAAGACTTTGCCCGGGGCAGGTAACTCAAGACCCCACGCAGCAGTTGCGCCTCGTGACCAACGGAGCTGCGAAAGAACACCAGTAAAGCAAGTGCAAACAGAATCACAGACACAGAACAGCCTACTTGTCGGAACCAGTGCGGCACCGCGCTGGCAGGACCAAGCATGCTGCTGCGTCCAGCAACACGACTATCAGTACAATGATTGCCGAGTTCACATCCCACATGTCGACAACCTCGCGAGCCAAGTCAAGATATTTGATTTGTTTATCTTTCTCGGCTTTCACGATTGATTATTATTATTATTATATTCTTCTTATTCTTAAGTCGCACTTGTTGACACTAGATAATGGCTACGGCGAAATTAAACTAGTAACAGCTAGGGACTGCCATTTGTTCCGGCTTTGTTTGGTTGTAATTAGGTTAACTGCCTGGTTCCACTCATTTACTCTGTTTGGGCATTTTTCGTAATTTCCTTTGTAAGGGTGTGTGCTTCCGGGTGGATATATTCAGGGTTGGATTTGAGAGCGTATTAATTTTGTCTTTCTAAAATCTTATTTATATTTTTATGTCGGTACATGTCACCGGAAAATTGCAAACGCTGTAAGATTGTAAAATATCGCGTGAAATTGTTAACTATTTTTTCTTAATAAGACACGAATATATCGAAAACTATTAAATTTACATGGTATTTATTGTATACAAAACGATTTTTTCATAATATATCGAGAAATTATAATGTAATAAAGATTTATGACAATTTTACTGAGTCTATTATTTTCTGGTGACATACACAAAGAGAAACAAATTAAAAGATGTCTTCTTGGAATAAGATATAGAATAATTATTATCCCGGGACTATGCTCCCTTGGGATTATTTCCGATTTTTTCCGACACGCGGGCAAAGCCGCGCGATACATATGAAAGGATCTTTATGAGATTCTAAATATGTTCGCATCAATGTTCTGCCGCGGCCTGCTCAATTGCCAGACCTCAACCCAATTGAGCACGCATGGGATATGCTCCAAAGAAGTGCTCTGCCGAGTGTGGATGCTGTGCATACCCCAAACTTTTTGACTACGTTAGAAAGAACGTGGGCAGCCATTTCTCAAAGTGACTTTAATGAATTGATTTTAAGCATGCCAAATCGCTGTGATTGTGTGATACGTGTCAATGGTGGTAACACAGATGTTTTTTCTTTTAATAGAAAATTAAAAAATCCTCATTATGACACTACTAACTACTAAGACTACCAATATTTTTCTTTCTTTCTTTTTTCTTCTAATTTTTGCCTTTTTTTGCCATTTAATTGATGACATTAACTTTACTAGGTTAATTTCCAACAATAAGTAAAAATTTCAATTTAACTTAATAAAATAAAAAAAGCTGAAGTGTTTGTTTGAATGCGCTAATAGGAACTACCAGTCGGATTTGGAAAATTATTTTTGTATATGATAACCACATTCATAAGGAAGCCTACATGTACATATATACATATAGGCTATACGGGAACGGGAAAAAACGGAATAAGCGCGAACGAAGTCGCGGGCATAAGCTAGAATAGGAATAAGTTGTTAACGTAAACATAGGAATTAAAGAAAGAAGCCAGCCTGGAAGACTAGATTTGGTAAATATTTATTGGATATTTTTTATAGTTAAAAATGTACTTGATCCCTAGACACTTTATATGTGTTTATTTCGGCATTAATACTATAAATTAAATAGCTCAACCGTACGAGATGGCTGTTGTTCTAAAATTAATTGCATCGCAACTTATTGATGACTTTGTATTCAATGAACGAATTAACGACTATGAATGAACGAGAAATGGAATGAAAGCTTTCATCGAGGTTAATGGCTTCATAACCCTGAAGGTAAAAAGCCCACAATTAGCAACACTCACTAATAACTAGTGAGTAACCAAACACGCTTGTAACTCTACAGAATTGGTAGGAAAATGCCTACGAATTTCCCTCAAAATTGTTATTACACTACGTATTTAAGGCCATAATTATGTGTATATTTCGACGGTCTGACCGTAAATTTAGCTATGAAACATGGGTCTCCCCAACATATAAATCTCGATGATTGATTGCCGACCACCACGCTCGGCAGTCACATTAGGACTGCCAAATAATTTTATCATTGTTCAAGTGGATGCTGATACCCATGTCGTGGCTTATAACGAGACCCTCGGGAGATAGGGCGTGACCTGTTTGCAGCTGGGGACTCACGGCACGCCATAACGACAATAGGAAAGCAGCTATTAATTATAAAATTAATTCATCACTTATTATTCGTTTGGGTCACATATGTACGTACGTATAATGTAACGTAGTTATAATGACAGTGTTTTATATTTTCTCCTCATTAGTATATTTCGAACAAATTACATTCAAAATTATGGGTATTGGTATTGAGACAAGCCCGCTTTGCCAGTCAATTTTCAGCCAATTTTATATGAGTCAGCGTAATGTTTGAAATATTCTCCTTAGATAATATTGAAATTCTAAGAAAATAAATGTTCCCACAGAAATTCGACAGTCAATAATTCGGTTATCGTTATTAGCATAAAGTTACATAATTGATACACTGTTATTAAGCGTAATGTTAATTCTTGAATGAAATAAATGATAGTGTAGTACCAGTATCACATGTAATATATTCACAGGGAAATAAAAGCTTTTCATAAAAACTGCGATGATTATAAAAACATGTTAAGGCAAAACAACAATAATAAAGAAAGATAGATTTCGCAACGGAATAGAACTCAAAAAATAATTGAAAATTCGTAATAAAATTTATAATTACGTAAGCTTTGGATGAACACGCACCTGAATTCAAATATAGGTATATATTTGAATTCAGTATTACCAGACTAAAAATTTGAGCAGCCAACATTTTTAATTAAATGCTCCCGTTTCTCGCCATTTCAGTTTTCCTATGACAGAGAATAATGAAAATGCCGGAATTTACGGTGAGCGGCCGAGGAATCTTCCTGCGAGTAATTCCTATGTTAAAAGGAGACATTTTTGCGGCGTGTCTTGATTTTATATGATGTAGTGTTTTGGGCTTTGTAGGCTCAGGGCTCAGTTCAATTTGCTTTGACTCGAATTTGTCTACCAACTACACTATACCCAGTAGTGTTGTTCTGTGAAAATCTCATCTTGACAAATAGGGTGAAGTAAGCTGTCAACCCCTAACGTCAGACGGAATAACAGTTCACTTCACGAGCTTGAGTTTTTTTACAGTTATAATGTTCTTTGTAGGCTCAGGGCTCACGATGCGGACCACACCGACGACGGTGACGACGATCACAACGCTCCGGAGGTGACTGAGGTAGACCTGAGAGTGGCGGTAAACAGGCTAAAGGCCAAAAATACCGCCCCAGGACCCGACGGCTTACCTGGGAAAGCCTGGGTCCTGGCCTTGGAGGCTCTCGGGCCTCGACTAAGGGGGTTCTTAAGCGCATGCTTGGAGAGAGGCCAGTTCCCACTTCGTTGGAAGACGGGGAAACTGGTCCTCATTAAGAAGCCTGGGCGCCCTGCGGACTCTCCGTCCGCTTACCGGCCCATCGTGCTGCTCGACGAGGTGGGCAAGCTCTTTGAAAGAGTAATTGCAAACCGCCT
>NDFZ01005010.1:157077-185158 GCA_002192655.3 Mamestra configurata
TCAATTTGCTTTGACTCGAATTTGTCTACCAACTACACTATACCCAGTAGTGTTGTTCTGTGAAAATCTCATCTTGACAAATAGGGTGAAGTAAGCTGTCAACCCCTAACGTCAGACGGAATAACAGCTCACTTCACGAGCTTGAGTTTTTTTACAGTTATAGTGTTCTTTGTAGGCTCAGGGCTCAGCTCAATTTGCTTTGACTCGAATTTGTCTACCAACTACACTATACCCAGTAGTGTTGTTCTGTGAAAATCTCATCTTGACAAATAGGGTGAAGTAAGCTGTCAACCCCTAACGTCAGACGGAATAACAGCTCACTTCACGAGCTTGAGTTTTTTTACAGTTATAGTGTTCTTTGTAGGCTCAGGGCTCAGCTCAATTTGCTTTGACTCGAATTTGTCTTCCAACTACACTATACCCAGTAGTGTTGTTCTGTGAAAATCTCATCTTGACAAATAGGGTGAAGTAAGCTGTCAACCCCTAACGTCAGACGGAATAACAGCTCACTTCACGAGCTTGAGTTTTTTTACAGTTATAGTGTGCTTTGTAGGCTCAGGGCTCAGCTCAATTTGCTTTGACTCGAATTTGTCTTCCAACTACACTATACCCAGTAGTGTTGTTCTGTGAAAATCTCATCTTGACAAATAGGGTGAAGTAAGCTGTCAACCCCTAACGTCAGACGGAATAACAGCTCACTTCACGAGCTTGAGTTTTTTTACAGTTATAGTGTGCTTTGTAGGCTCAGGGCTCAGCTCAATTTGCTTTGACTCGAATTTGTCTTCCAACTACACTATACCCAGTAGTGTTGTTCTGTGAAAATCTCATCTTGACAAATAGGGTGAAGTAAGCTGTCAACCCCTAACGTCAGACGGAATAACAGCTCACTTCACGAGCTTGAGTTTTTTTACAGTTATAGTGTTCTTTGTAGGCTCAGGGCTCAGCTCAATTTGCTTTGACTCGAATTTGTCTTCCAACTACACTATACCCAGTAGTGCTGTTCGGTAAAAATCTCATCTTGACAAGTAAGGTGAAATAAGCTGTCAATCCCTAACGTCAGATGGAATGACAGCGCACTTGTCGTATAAAAGTTTTAACGGATTTTTTTTCAGAATAGACAGTTATGTGTTCTATTTTCAAATAAAACGGTAACCACCAAAACAAGTACAGGTAAAACACTTTGTTTGGCAAAAAAGAAAGAACTTGATCAACCTAACGATGCAGTGAAAATGTATTCGAATTTCCGCGAACAAGAATGGGAATGCACGAAAAATTCGGGGAGAATATTACATTTTTCCAACACGTACGCTTCGTGGTACCGCAAAATGAAATCAACTTGATTGACAATAAAATACGAGTTTCAGTTGATTAGTAAAGGGATATTGTGAAGTAATTGAAAATGTCGATGGGCTCTTAATTTTAAGCGGTTGGGAACATGGGCTTTTAATTTTGTAAGTAGTTGGCATGGGTGAAGTGATCACGAGGTGAGCTGTCAATCCATACAATCAATATGTCACGTGATCACGGAGTGAGCTGTCATTCCATCTTGATTATATGGATTGACAGCTCACCTCGTGATCACTTCACCCAAGCCTTCAATTCGATATGTTTACAGACTCGACCGGCTGAAACCAGAGAATAGTCAACTTCATATTTTAGACTCGCATAAAAAATTGAAAAACAAAAGCAGATTTCAAAGTAAGCTTCCAAGTGCCACTTCTCGATCATAAAACAATCATTTTAGTTTTTTATACGCTAGACAAATGTTTCTAGTTTTTTATGGCTTTCGTTTAAAGCTTATAAATTGCTGATGAGATCACGAAACCCGCAAGAATGTAGGTAATTATAACAATGTCGTTGCAGCTATTATTGAAGTCGACGGTCTATTTTAAGTTCCCTTGACAGCTGTCGTATGAAAATTAATATGCCGACAGAATGAGAGAAAATATTGTTGATGGAGATTTTTTTTTTGATGTTTTAATGTAATTTGTATCGTCCGTGGAGTGGCGCCTGTCAAGACTAGAGTTGACTTTTAGAATGCTAAAATAATTATTCCGTTTTTTTATGGTTTTCAGATTTTAGGCAGAATTTTTAAGTCTTTAACAGCAAAATGTATTACGGGACACATTTCCATTTTTTTTTACTGGATACTTATAGTTTTAAAAATTTATATTCTTACGTTTGGTTTCTTTATAAGATTAAACAAAAAATGTTATTTTGTTGTTATGTTATTGTTAATTTGTATTAAATAAATTCATGAAATTATTAAAACTTTTATTAATTATGACTGAAACCCTTAAAAGACCAATTACGGGCCAGATTTATTTACGGAGATTTTCAGTTACTACGAATTTTAAATTATCTTAGTTCTCGAAGTCTACAGCAAAGTCAACAACTTTTCATTTAATCGAATTCCATTGTATTAATAGGTAGGTACTTACTTACATTGAAAATGGTATTATTTTTGACCTAAAAACTTATGAAATGAAAGAAGTTATTTATAAAGCTCCTAAATACTGAGAAAATAATTTAGGAATATATATATGTAGATTTATTAAAATTCATACTAATATAAAAATACGTAAAACTGTCTCTGTCAGTCTGCCCGTCAGTCTGTCTGTTTGTTACCTCTGCACGTCTTAACGGCCGCTCAGATTTGTATGAAACTTGGCACACCCGTAGACCATGTCCTGGATTAGGTTATGAGATACATTTGATCCCTGAGGTAGGTTAGTTTAGAATAATTTCAGACTTTTAGCTTTTAACTAAATATAATTTGAATACTTTTTTCCGTCTATAAATCTAGTTAGTAGTTGTTAAAAACTTTAAAATTAACACTATGAAGCTCCAACACTGAGTACTTCACAAATGCAACATATACGTAGGTATACATGTGTGTAATACCGATAGCCAATTTGAATAGTCCAATACGCCTACCCTGTGAACAAACCCTTTCCTATCCAATTGCATGTAAATCAGGCATCAGGGTCAATATTAGCTAATGTGGAATAATGAAGGCTTATAGTAAAACTTCAAAGTCGATTCGTATGATCACAGTGTAACTATTTATAGCGGAACAAGGGAGTGTTTTTGCAATACAATCGGTCAGAGGGGTAAGTGGGTCAAGCTTAAAACCCGAATTGACATATTGCAGTACATAGGTAGAAAGTACTAACTGAGAAATAAACAACAGTTTGATATTTTGCATGTCCTTTTATCTTTAATTGGGACGAACCCGCAACACTATTCTCAACCACTGAGAGCCAGAATCGACAGTGGTGATCACTAGAACAATTCCGGGTAAAAAAAAAACCCCGAAAAGATTCTACAGTCTTGGATCCCGAAACAAAAGAACAGTGGAGGAGTGAGTAAAACATAATTTCCACTTTCCTCCTTATCAAGTAGGAGACCGAACAGAGCTAGGTCAATAGGCACCAAGGGACGTAATGTATATATACAACTGGGGTAAACCCATTTGCAAGCATCACAGATTAAAAATTAAAAGTAATATTAATGGGTCTGGGTGTTGCAGGTCCTGTTAAATATTTCATGGGCAATGAATACTGTATTTCGTTATACTGTGTGTAAGATCTTGTACAGCTATTGGCCTTTGGATCCAGTGACCATGCGACGGTTAACTATGCCCAAACACGCGATAGTCTCGTTGAAGAATATTGCCAATCTGGATGGCGGTCTCTTGAAGGGTAAGCCTATATTTAGCATTTTAAAGGTTACGATTTAACTCCAGTAGGTAGTTAGTAAAAATTACAGCAATTAATTGTTTTTTAAAAACAATATTTCAACTATTATTCAACACGGATTTTTCATGAAATAAATCCAATTAAAACTTTCCATGACACGTTCAAAGAAATAAAATGCAATTCTGATTTTTCATATTCAACAACAGTGCTTTGATTATTTCAGTGGTTACGAGTACCTACACATGATGTTAAACAAAAAGCGAAGTATATAACAGAATGAAATGACACCGGAATCCGCAAAGTGGAATTTCCATGAAAATATAAGAAACGTTGCGTCGTACTTTCAATTTTACACAATTTGTTGGTAGGTGTACCTAATCATTTGCAAAGGCCTGTAATAAAAATGCCAAAGTTTAGGGAACCGAGGCCTCCAAGAGGGTGATGTATCACGATATTCACGATCAAATTGAATTCCATTTCTCAGAGGAAATATGACTTCAAAGGTGAAGTCGGATGGGACTTCGAAAATGTTGTTAAATAAATAATTGACATCTACTTCCACAGCCATAATTGAAATAAGATTTAAGGTATTTTGCGCACCCTGTATGTTCAGGAAATTTCCCAGGCTATACAAAATAACTTTCCAGACAAAAGTACCTAATTAAACTTTAATTTAATCATGAATATTTAATAAAACCATCAATGGACGATCGTCTAAAATTCCAGAGATATTTTATTACTAAAAATGATGGCACTGCTCTCTCATATTTCTGAGACAGGAATGTGATTATATGAAGATACCTTGTTTAAAACATTGTAACAGGAATATCTGCTTGGTTATGAAAATTTCACCAACATTTTCTAAGTGCTGCCAATGTAACGAACTTTGTGATGCGAATTTCGGTTTAATGAAATACCTTAAGGTATAATTAAAATTCGGTAGAATTGTAATAACACCTTTAACGTGTACGGGTGAGGCCACATTCGAATCGCCCAGTCCCCTTTACAACTGCGTTCCGTGCCATTAAAGGCCGTTTGTGACATTTATTGCTTTTTGAGACTTACGAACGACTTGGCTGTAGGTCGGATTGTCTTTGCGATACGAGAAATAAAGTCTAATGAAAATTACCTTAATTAAGGAAATGGAAGTGTGAAAGGAACAAGCGACACGGATTACTCTAAACATTTTCGTTGATGTGTCGTCATGTATTCACACCGTCGTTCTAAACATTATTGAGTAGCTTTAGGGAGTTTAACACCTTGCTTCTACATTATGCTAATTGAATTCTTGGTTTACGAGAGGGTCGTGGAGGTAAACCCGAGTGAGGTCATCGCCGTTACAGGACAGTTCATTATAGCTCCTACAAACACTATACAAACCCATTCCGTTTTACAATACGCCATTTTTAATTAAAATGCACCCCACGGCGGCAGATAGTACTCCCATTTATATTGAGAGTAAAATACGCGAAAGTTTATTTGTTTTACGAAATAGAAAAATAATCCTTTTTTTGCAGTGGTATCTACGCGCTTTAAAATACCTATTTATTTTCGAAAGATTTTTAATTGAGATAGAAAACGCTATTTTAATTAAAGTGAAATGTAAGCAAAACAAGTTAAATGAAAGCTTGTAAAAGAACTTCTATTTAATTGGTGTGATAAAAACACCATATCGGCTAAAGAAATCAAGAAGCGAAACGGCCATTGAATTATTATATTCAGCCATTACAATAATAAAACAGTAATTAACTCCAAAATGGCGCCGGCAAAGATGGCCGACTGCCGCGAAAGGAATTTCATATTTTGCTAATCATTTGTCGGCACTGTACGGTGGAATATCGGTTTAACATAATTATATTTAATTAAATTCCATTTCTGTCTGTATCCGTGCGATATGATAGGATTCAGTACATTTCGATAGATACAACAAATATGCTCGAGTACCTCATCGATTTGCTGTGAACCTTACAATATTAGATCATTGTTGGCGTGGCTGGAATTTTCGTCGTTTCTCCGGAGACCGAGTGTATGTTTTGAGTATTTGAGGTATTTTACCCTAGCTCTAAATAATGATCGTCTGGAGAATTGTGGTGAGATGGTACATTGTGGATAAGTTACACGATACTCAAATGAGTACATCTTTTACTGACATTCTCGTGGGGTTTTGTTATCATCCTCAAAAATCTTCTTTGGTGTATAAGTCAAATCCCAAAGAGATTGGCGAACAATCAGTTTTGGGGTGAAAGAAAATGCAACTTCACAAAAAGTACCATTTAAATCACACCCGTGTGCGCGTGTAAATAGTACCGTAAAATTACAGCCACATTCATTTAATTTATATCCCTAATTTAACCACTTATGTAAAGGTCAGGCAGGAGCATAGGCCTTCAAAAACATACCTGAACTGATCCCTGCCATTGAGGGTCTCCTGCTTGATGGACAGTATAACAGGCCCCAGGTCTTCATCATTTGTAAAATAGTTCCAGTGCTCAGTACCATAAAAGTACTTCTCATACGTCTCCTGTTCCACAGAGGTGAGCTCGAAACCTCCAGATCTCTCCCATTGCTCCTCGATGGCTGTTTTCTTCTTTGGTGTGCTGCCTCCGTTGTCACTGCTGTCTTCGGCCGCTTCGTCGAGGGACCCTGATCTTCTGTGGCGATCTGTTGGGAATGAAAAAAGATTTTGTTAGTACCTCTTTGGTATTAAGGAGATTGAGGAGCACGGAGTGGACCATGGGAAAATATCTGTCACTTTTGTGCAAATATAATTCTCAGTTGCAATCCGGAGTCAGGAGTTTGGACACGATTCACGAAAATTAATCGATCACAATAAAATTTCTCTTTTGCAAGTCACTATAACATTGGAAGGCAAACTGAAAGAAGAACGGGATACTAAGTACATACTAGTTAGTTTATGACAAAACTCTGACTTGGGCAGACTTAAATGAAAGCCAAGTCAAAACAGACTTCAACAAAACCCTGCAGCCTGAATCCTTCCGATGAATGAAAAATACAGGCTATAAGTATTGTACATATCTGGGACTTCAGATATAGGCCGATGACGTCGCCGACCCTAGCTTGTCGCAGATTAATGACGCCGATAAAGTTGTGTTGTCACGCTTCAATATGTCACGAGCGATTTCTTTGGAAGCATTTCAGTCACGCAACGGGGATATAATGTGACTCACCCTTCAAAATATACTTCCTCAATTTTCGGAGTGTCGGAAGGATACCGTAGTACCTACCAGTAGACCATCTTTCAGTGTCGTAAAAGGGCTGAAGTAAGGGCTAAATACAAATCATCATCATTATTTCAGCCCGTAAGACGTCCACTGCTGGACATAGGACATAGGCATAGGTTCTGTAGCTATGGCTGGATGCGGAGACCGCAGGACCGGTCACGTAGCGACACTTGGGGGAGGCCAATGTCTAACTACTAATCGAGGACATTAATGCTAATGCGTGGAAAATGTAGATGGGAAAATTCCATCAAACCACCGGTTCTTTCCATCCGTTCATGAGCGGCTGGATAGGACATGGCTGGAGGTGGATGACTGTGTTGCCCAATTTCTCACAGGTCATACTTTAACAGTAAATTATTTTTCTTTAAGCATATGGCTTCGCCTTTCTGTCAATGTTCTACATTTGATCTTGCATACGAACAATCCGTACATCATATCTTATGGGAGTGTATTCTTTGGCAAATTTAACGCAATATTATTTTAGATAGTGGTAAGGTTACATCTGGAGTTGTTTACTATACGGACCTTGTAGAAACTAGAACAATTTTCAGTGCGTTCATGCGATTTTGCCGTACCTATTACTGGAATAAGGGAAAAAGTAGCTCACAAATTAGGACCCATTAGTATTAGTGTTAATATATGTTCCGTGGTGCTTAGCAACTGGGGCATATACAACTTAACCCAGTTGTTTATGTACCTTGGTGTCTATTGGTCCAGCTGTGTTCTATCTCCTGCTTGATAAGGAGGGAAATTATATTTTTTTTCCTACTCCCCCGCTGTTCTTTTCTGATTAATCGTTTCTCTGAGAATCTTCGAGCTTCATTGTAGTGGTTGAGAATAGAGTCGGGTTAATCCCAAAAAAAAAAAATGTTTTGGTCATACATATACGGTGATTATGTCAACTGTTGCGTTACCCCAACCGTTTTGCTCATCCGATAAAATTATGAAACAATTTTTTTGTGATGGTAGTAGCTGTTATTAATATTTTCAAATGAAGTCCATCATTAATGTGTTACGCATTTAGTAATGTTTGTTGAAGTGTGTTTATAATGGGCCATTGCATACAGAAGTCATAAAAACTTAAGTATGCCAGCACGCGTTCCAGACAGTCATATAAAATGTAGGCAATGATAACAGAGATCTGCCATTAGATCTTAAAATAAATAAACAATATGATTGGGCGTACGTAGATGAGAAAGCTTACATTTTTAAAGGGTGTTTAAAACAACGCAAAAGGCAATGAAAGTTTTTGTTTATGGTAGGAAGATTAAATACATCAATGAGACATGTATAGTCTACATGTCATGTCGAATCACTGATACCTTCTACATTGTAGAATGTATGTTACCAATTCAGCTCCTCAGCCCTCTTAAAACAATGTTTTTTAAGGAATTGACATTTAAGTTAACATCAAGACAAACACCCACCTAGCGTCAAACATACATATATTTGACTTGTTTATTTTTGTGCCCCATAATCGTATACTTATTGCCGACAAACTGTACAGCAGTTTGGCAGACGATATGTGTATTTTTTTTTATATAACTTTCTTGAATAAATAAAAAAATAAATAAGTATGGGCATGGAAACAAGACTTTTTCCAAGGTCTTAATCTCATTTTTAATTCAGTCTCAGACGAGATGTTATAATCTTATTATTTAGAGACACGTGATGCTGCCGTAAAATCATGAGCGGCAGATGTCTTGCGGTTATTGCTGTTGAAGTAACTGTGACGGTAAAGTGGGATAATTTAAATTAATTATATTATGCTGGTCATGAAGCTTCTCGAATGATTACTAGTTTACTCGAAAGGTGAATTTTGAACCTTTTGTTACCATTCGTGGTATTCTCTAAAATTTGATGGACCTCTTAGTGCATTCGTAGATAGAACGTGAAAAATAAATCAACTAGATTTTAAAGATCTTAATAAGACTATTTTGTCATATTAAATATTTTTTTTAAACAACATAAATCTCTTCAACTAAAAAGACAATACAACATAATAAGTTTTCAGTGCTATATAAATCGTAAGCCAAGTTGTCCCCAATGTAATTTCCATTAAAATAGTGTCAGTCTTCCTTCGAATATTCACTTAATACGGGCTTAGTATTCATGCCACAGCCAGGTAGCTACTTTATTAAGAGACTAGCTTTTGCCCGCGACTTCGTACGCTCATATCCCGTGTTTGCCCGTTCCCGTATAATCTATAGTCTTCCTCATGAATGTAGCTATCATATACAAGAATAACTTTCCAAATCCGACTGGTAGTTCCAGAGATTAGCGCGTTCAAACCAACAAACAAACAAAACTGTACAGATGTAGTATAGATGTGTCTGCCTCCAGTTATCGGTTCAACTCACAGCATGTCGGCTGTCAGGCTAAAGCCGACGCTTACCATGTCATTGCTGCCCGACTTCACATATTTGAACAGCTCAAATTAAATTTCACAGTAGATATTCCGTTGTCACTAGAATTTACTATTGAATGGGGCTTGATTGCGTCTACACTGATGACGTGTGTATCATTTACATGGTAAGACGAACTAATTGGGTTTGGATTTATAATAGACGGTTCGCGTTTATTAGATAAGTTATGTCTGGCAGTTACAAGCTTGATTACAAATTTATGGCGCCTTTGAATTCTTGTTTTATAATTTCGTGCTAGGTTAATTCTATTGTGTGCTATCGTTATTATTTGTTCGCCATAATCGTTTTGATAGTAGCTTATATCGGTAAGCGAGGATTTTAAAATCCACCGGTTCGATTCCTAAGAAGATCGATTTTGAACCGACATAAAAAAAAGGAAGAGGTTGCTTGTTCGACTCTATGTATGCACACTAATAAAAATCCTTGTATACTCGCCGGCAGAAACCTGCAACCGCTAGAATATACTGACTGTTTACATATACTTCTTAAACGAATGAATGAACATGCTTCAAAATTTTAGCCTTTTGGGAGCTGATTAGGAATTACTATCCCGATGACAACTTTGATATTGTCTGACTGAACTTGCAACCCTCAAAATAGGTTGTCAATTTTTTAAACTTTTGCAACAACATATTAAACTTTTTATTTTATTTTGAATTTTATTATTATTTTATAGCAGATACAGAAACACACTCTTAAATATGATCACGCACTACCCCCTGTACAGTTCAATTTATATTTTTCAACACATTTACTCAAATAATGCAATTACGTAGCTTGTATACATTGTTCGAAAGTTAAAAATTACGCAGCATACATTGGAACGTGCGGTAAAATAGGTACTCACTTCAAAGTACCTATTTTACCGCACTCCTCGTTACATAGCGCCGTGCGTATTCTTTACGGTTTTTTTATTACAATAAAAAAATATAAGAATTCCACCAAGGAGTTTCACATTACGGGAACAAATAAGCTAATTGATCGAACCTCCTTGAAAGCGCTTTTACTGAATACGTTTGTATTATTATAATATCGCCGTTTGCAAATTCGCCCTATTTTCATCTAAGGAACGTCAAAGATTGTTGCGTCATTCCGACTGATATCTAAAAACTAGAAGTTTGTTTCACTACCTATAATGTACTGTTTTCTCGCAAATGTGTTAAAAATGTTGTGGAAATTGGTTTTAGAAAACTCGTAACTATGGTAAGGTAAATTCGTCTACTCGTTTGTAAAACCCAACTTACCGGGTATCATAAATAACTATTATTTTTCTTGTTCTTGTAAAGGGTTTATTTGGTTTCCTATTTACTAGTTCAGCAAAAATGACTCCGTCATTATTATTTACGCAAACCTAACCTCGAATATGTTTGCAAAATATAAATGTGTAGGCATAAGCTATTACATGTAGAATGTGTACTGTACATCCCTTTCGCCGACCCTATTTTTATCATATCAAAAGACCGTTTGTTTGTTTAAGCATAGCTGCGCTGTCAAACGGGCAAATTGCTATGAAACAGAATCCCTTGCAAACATTGTATATGTGTTGACGAGTGTACTGTACGTTTTTATACCTCACCTGTATCGGGAATAACTCTGAATGCTTTTGGGAAAAACTATATCCACACTTTGTGGGTATTGGTGTGTTGTAGAGATTTCATATGAGAGCATCCATTTAAATGTTTGGTGTCGACGTCAAGACTATCTCATAAACTTTGTGTCTACCTGTGTGACTATCTCATAAATTTTGCTCAGAGTACTTTTGACATCTTTGACTATTATATGTGATGGGTTCATAGTAAGCGTAAAGTACCGAAATATGTACGAAAATGGACTGTCCTAAAATAATGGTACTACTTTACTGTTAACTTTCATGAAGTCAAGGAAACTAAAACAATAAATACAGTAAGAATTCAAATGAAGAGCTTAAAATTATATTTGCAGTTTAATTTTTAAACTCACAATCAGCAAGTTGCAGGCTTTTAGCCTAATCCTCAGACACGAGCTTCTGTCTTTGCAGCATTTGAACGAATACACCAAAATAATCTTATTTAAGCTGCCATTTGCACCTGACTGAACCTGAAACACACTACCTGCCTTCTCTTTGAAGATAAAATTAGGCATAGAGGATAAGCTTCCTTTGAGAACATTATTTTTGAATTAAGAAAGCAGTTTCATATTTTTCTCTTATTTTCTTCGTGAAGGTGCCTAAACGAAGCAAAGGTGTTTGTACTCATCATAGCATACATTTTGTAGTTTCTGTCTACCCCATGGATAAAAGCGATTTTATGAATGTAGGTCACCACGTATTTCTTGGAAATAAAATACAAATTGCTATACGGTTAATGAAGTTGCAACGAGAAGCTAATTAGAAACATTGTTACCAATACAATACAGAAATTATTGGAAAAATCTACACAAGAAGAAGGGTTCCGGAGGGTTAAAACGGATTGGAAATCGGAATATAAAAGAACAAAGATTGGAACATTCTTCAAAGATTGATGAAAAAATATTGAATGCAAAATATTTTTTTCCATTCGTGTCAGAATTTGGCTGTGCCAAAATACAAAATGTCACTAACGTTTTCAAGTTTCTAAGTGCGGACTCGCTACGAAGGAATGACAGGACGTCGGAATAAATTACAAAGAAAAATGTTTGTGAAGTACTTTTCTTATGACATTTTGTTACTGCTGGATAATTTACGAATCATCAATTTGTTTTTTTTTGCTTATCATTTTTAAATTCTGTTAATACGTTTTCAAAAAGCACTAAGACTCTATCCAGATATCTATTTTACTCAGTCTAGTGGTGCTTTCTGATAAAAACTCTCTCTAAGAATTAGATCCAATGAAGCAAAAAAACATCTTACAACCATGTTCACTTACTACATAGCTATAAAACGCAGCTTCTATGGGCGCCATACAATTTTATTGGCGATATTTTTTCGTCATTTCATGCTTGTTATTCGACCTTACGAAGATCCGTTTGCAAGGATGATGTGACAATTTTATAATAATATCATCTAAGTAGATCAGATCACGTTTTATTCAATTCTTCGTATGATAAATTATATTAGGGAGTATAAATTTGATTAACGAAAGAAAAGACTCGTTTTTTTATTCTATCAATGAGTTATTTTAATGTATCTCTTGGCAGACTTATTTTGACTCGCCATGTTATAGCTTGGTATTTGGTTGTAGTCCATAGACAACTCCATTTGTAATGAGGAACTTCATTTAATGTCAATGATCAATATTTGCAATACATACTTGAAAAGAGCTTGTTTACCAGAGCCTTCATTCGTGTAAATCTCATTAATTAAACTCAAAGAAAAGTATGTAGCAAGTAAGTATTCAGTGATTGATAACCTCTCGGGGGCAGCAAAGTAAAATAAATATACAGCTAGTGGTAGCGAATTCGATACCTATCTAATTTGGAAATGGATTCGCCATCGAAGGAAGCTTTGTAGCTTCTTGTTTGGGTTACGTTTGTTTGGACTAATCCACGTGTGAATAAATAAAAGTTTGTAATCACAGAATAATCTTTTGTTTTAACATAGGTGTTCAGATTTTTGGGGATTGCTAATGAAATAAGATAACATAGCCAAATTATTTGAAATATGGGTAAACTTTTTAGTGATTTAGTTCGTAGTTAAGTGTAGCTCTCTAACGACAACTAGCAGTACAGTTATTATGGTAGTATTGAAAGCAGCTGAAAACGGTGGCCAAGACAATAATGATATGATTACTATGATGATATTACTACGTACAAAAATGCTTGAATTCATAGTTTTTCTATGTATTCAAGCATTTTTACATATAATTCGTTTTCAATAAAGTTAAACGCTTACAGGTGTATGATCGATAGAATCTTCAAATCCTCTTCGTTACTATATTACATCGCCAAACTTACATAGCTGTATATTTGTTTTCAATATTACAAACACGTACGCCTCGTACCTATTTGTATTATACAATGTGGAGACGAGACATCGATACGACAATAAATGAAAACACTGGCAATACTGGTTCGTAGGAGTATTTTGAAACTATTATAAATCCTGTCAGCGAAATTAAAATAAACTTTCTAATTACATAAAACGTCAGAAAAACTGAAACTAGTCAAGAATAGTGACTACTATTCTGACGAAATATTCCAAGCAGTCTGTTGCAGTTAGTGACATCAAATTTTTGATAAAAGACAACATATTCGTATGAACTAGTATTGCCAGTGATCTGATTTATTGTCGTATCATCGTCTCCACCCTGTATATTGATATTGTTACGGAGTTAACCAGCATATTATTGAGACAGCTGTATGGGTGTATTAGTTTTGTAGTTTTAAAACTACAAATGTAAACTATTTTGTGTATTTTGAAAAACTTTTGCTTCCTTTAATTAAGGGTACCTAAAGAGTTTATATTGCACTTGTAAGACCTTAAAGTAAAGTAAATTTTAAAGTATTCACGTTATTAGTGATAGACTTTAGTTTTCATGAATTTATCATGAAACAATTCTTCTATGTCCTCACATCTGGCATTTAGTTTAATTTCTAGTGTTTTTTTTCACTTCATCAATTTCCATTGCTTGTAAATTCACCATAAGGTTTTACACCCACCTTATGGTGACTCAAAGGTGAGACAGAATTTACCAACTAGAATATTGTTAATCTTTCTTTCCCAAAAATAGATACTGTGACCGCGAGAGCTATGAAGGGCACGTTTGTAATGAAAATAGGATTTTATTAATAAATATGGATTTGGGTTAATAGGTACTTACCTAACGGGAATGTTTTTGTGAGACGATGTTTAAACAAACACATTACATATATCTGAGTAACTATATGAAACTTTGTTTTTTAGTTACGAGTACTTACGTTTTTTAAATAAAGCAGGCTTTTAAAAACAACCAACGGATAGATATTTTTTTTCTGGTCTTTTAATGTTCATCAAAATATTATAACTTAGATCTTCTATCTCTAGTGGTAGGTTTAAAAAAAATATGAAAAAGTGTAAGAAAGACTACGATGGGCCTTCTCAGTCATTGCCACATTGAATTGCTTTGATTTTCCCACCATTAGAATACAGCAAGCCTTACGGAAAAGTTCATGATCGCAATATGCTGCCTATTTTTTCATTCAGTCAATTCCTCTTTAATTATTCACGACCAGTCTAGACTTAGACTATACACTACAAGTAGTTCTAATATAATTGATATTCCAATGGCGATTCAGATGACTACAATTCGAACCCTAATGGAAACGGATGGTTTTCCATTAACTGTGCTCATCCATCAAGTATCAGTTGTGTTAAATTCTATACATCTGCATTTATACAGTTGCATGGCATGATTTCCCGTCTATTTTTAAAGTCAGCGGTTCCTAAACTTTTAGTGTAACGAAAAACTCATGAAAACTCTTTTATTTTATGGAATCCCAATTAAAATTATTACAAATTAAGGACATTACACTAAAAAAAACCTTTTATGAAATATTTTATACATATATTTAAAAACATGTGAGTGATAAAACTGTTTTATTAATTATCTACAATCTGAGAAAATGCTTGGTAATTACTAAGATTAAGTATTACTCACTACTATTTACATCTACTAAACCTAAGTATGTATATATACAAAAACAAAATACACTCAGGCTTCGAAGTATTCCTCCGCATCGCTGTCATCCGGAAACGTGCCCAGAACACTGGCAGAATTGCCACGTTGAATGGCAATGCTAATTCTTTGAGCAAAGAACGAGCCAGCCCTCTGGTCACACAAAGTGTCGATCAGTGGGCGAGATATGTCCTTGAAAAGGAAACACGGACTCGGACCCCATGACCCAAGCGTTTCGATCCCAAACGGTTGAAAACTGTAATTCCCAATAAGGTTACAGTATTTGCGCCGCTTGAGGGCCTCAGCAGCCGCAGCGGCTGCGCCGGCACAGCCTACCGTACTTGGAACATGCGGTGGCGCAAGGGTGTTGGCACACGTTGCGTCCCACACCAGAGGCCTACCCACCTTCCACAGCACCAACGTCTTACCATCTGGGCTTTTCCCATCGTCCCGTACCAAGCCGCTAGGTTCTAATACCGTAGGTACGCCGGCGGCGGTGACAAAAAACCCGACGAATAATATTGTTGATGCTGGCGTGTCGTGCTTTGCGGCCTGCGCTCTTGCAGCAAGAAAGACTAATTCATTTTTTGCATTATACGAAACCAATATTTGTAAAAAACTGTGAATAAACTTAACAAAATTAACTTTACCTTAAGGTCCAACGAATCAATCACAAATGTAATTTCGCGGAACCCTAGTACATATACTTTTCATGGAACCTGCTTTAGGAATCGCAAATCTAACTCTCTCTCTCTCTATTCTATAATCCCCCGGTAAGCGAGGTGAAAGTTTATATTTCCCTAGACACCAGAAACCGACTGTTTAACAGAACCCCTACAGCAGTCTGATCTAAGAATTCACTTCTTTAAGCAAAATCTATTGCGAAATAATTGATACAAATTCGTTTCTGTTATTAACCAGGCGCGTTATCGGTATCTTGTTCCGTATTTTCCAAAGCCATTATAGTAGCGACATAACTGCAAAATCCTTCGAGCTACAAATTGAATTAATGGATGCCATAATAGATGCCATAAATGAAAAGGACTATCATTACAAGCTAAATTAAAGTTTGTAACGGAAAGCCCTTCAAGATGTTATTGGAAGCCCCTTACCATGATTGAAGACAGCGCGGCCAACACCCCCTACTTCAGACCCACTTAACTTCATGTCTTCATAATCAATTTAATTCATAAGTCAAATGTGAGCGAAGCACGCGATCATAACAGTGGCGAAGAAAATATTTCTTTCATAATGGTTTGTGAAATAATTATGAGAAATGTGTAGCTTGTGTTAATAAATGTCATGTGATAAACCAGAACACGTGTGCTACATGTTCAACGGATTGAGTTGCTGCTTGGTTTATGGTTGTACAAGTAGTAAATTCTGAGAATGTTATGCAATTGTTGGTTGCAGTGCATTCACAGACTAAGCAGACCGAATAAGTAACAGCAATCATAATAAATGTGGGCAAACCCAAGAATGACATCGCACATGTAAACAAAGGAGAAGAGTCACGTACTGATTGTGATGAAGAACACACTGCGGAGGAAAATGACCGGGTCACTGTGCCATTACAGTATCGCGGTACATTTACACATGACGTGACTTTTGAATAGGGCCGCCGATAAGGGAGGAGACGCGACGGCGGGCGCCAAAGATCCTCTCACCATCCCAGACAATGAGGGGAACGCCGATAAATTGAAAACGTGTGTCGAATAAGACATCGCCGATGGACAAGGACGTCCGTTTACACAGCCCGGGTGTCCAAACATTTTAAGTAAAAAAGTATACTAACAACTCGTGTAGCTGAATTTCCAAAACCCATTTAAAACCTTTGAAGCCGAAATCCCGGAATCGAAAGTTACAACAGGAATGTCATGGATTCATATTCGACATGAAAGTAATGAAAAGGCAATTTATTTTGGAAAATTCCTGTTTGTTTGACGATGCAGTTATGAACTGTTATTAAAATACTACCTACAGCAAATATTAAAGTAAACCGTTTCCGCAATTTAATCGTTCTTGCTATGTTAGTTTGTCTAATATACGTATAAAACACACCAAACCAGAAAAAGTTGAAAAACGCTCTGGTATAGGAACAGCATCAGATCAAGTGTTTACGAGCAGTTTTAATAAAAAAGCCATTGTATTTTCATATACCTTCCGTACTTCTAACAGTATGTCTAAAACCTTTCGCTAAACTTTTCAAATAAGCGTGACATTTCGGGTTTACTCATAACAATAAGTTGTAGTAACTTTTGTGTAGCCGTAAATACACGAGCGTCAAGTCTGCGAACTACGTACTCGTACAAGTCAACCAGTAAGACACCATCTCCCTCCGTGGTAGCGACGTAGTGTACTCTAAATAATCCGCTTTGCATAACCAATGCGCTCCTAAGTTCGGCGTCATGCAGAACACCATTTGCGCTTGTCGTCATACTAACAGTCATTATCGACAGCATCCGTCAAAGGTACTAAAAGCTACATATTTTTTTTTAAAAAGCAACGTCAACACTGAGTAAATAACGCAGACTTAAATACTCGCTGTTTGCTATTTGTTCATCACAGTATGTTACTAAAAAATTTGAAATAGTAACCATATTTACAAAATACACAGTTTAATTAGCTTTTAAACATCCTTTTTTCGTGAACTCATTTCGCATTATTTCTTCTGCGTCATGCTTGTCGTAAATAAATTATTTTTCTTTCTTTCTTTCTTCTTCTTTTTTTCTGTCGGTACTCTTGCCAGAACCTTCGTGGTCGTCATGTAGTGTTTCGAGCTTTTTTGCCTATTAGCGGTCATTCTGGCACAGTCATGCAATTGGCCGCGCACAGCAGACTTGATTTGGTCGGTCGCATTATTTGCGGTCAATAAATTGAAATTCTCTGTTAAAGTTATTTTATTGAGCTGCGTTGTGGAGGTTGCGGCATTAACTTTGTAAAACCAACAAAGGCAATAAACATACGACAAATGAGGTATATTTTCCACGTGAAAGCTCGAAACTTTTTAAAAATGCTGGGAATTTTATGGTGTTTCATACAAACAACAATCGGTTTTATGACCTCTTTTGCGAGGCGCCTCGTCCTGATTGGATGCTTCTGTTCGATCCTGGCTGTAATAGGAACTATTCTATCCTGAAGGCATGTAATCTTGTTGATTTGATGTCTCAACATTTCCGTTGATATCGGTAATAGCTTTGTTATTCTTTTAGGGTATTCTTATTCACGAAGCTTTTACTTCTTCTTATAAAAGTTGATCTAGCTAGCTAAATAATGTTTAATTTCATGTAAGAATGAAGATGGCACTTTTATTACATTGAATAGTTCTATAAATGTCAATGATCGTAAAAGAATTGAGTTTACCGAAATACTTTGAGGAGTAACTATACCTGCTTATAAGGTAGGTCTAATAGCATTTTATTTTCTCATTCGTCTTGAATGATGGCCTCTTTGGGCGACTTATTCATCATCTCATATGACAGTATCAATATTCAGCTAATATAATTCTCTTATAAGAATACCTACCTCAGTACATTTTGAACAGAAATAATCCTGATGCTTCGTGGAAAAACATGTGAGTGTAATCCTAGGATATAGCAACAGAAATGTGCTTTTATTTCATACGTGTTGTTTGTACATTTTCTCAATGTTTCATCTGGGGTGTGCGGAGCAAAATATCATCATAGTAGATGGTATGTGTCTCGAGCTTATGTATAGACGTTACTTTATATGAAACTATAATACCTATTGGTTATATGCTTTTGTTCAGCGTACCTACACGAAGGTTGAACAGAATCTAACACAGTTGAAAAATTCAGTGTCGGACTCATAAAGTTTTAAGTAACTCATTGGACTTTTTTATAACCAATAAACGTAAACGAAGCTAGACACAAAGTTTTTATCTAAAAACCTCTCCAGTTTGCACAAGGCCCAACAAAATATTAATCCAAATTACGGTATAGTCATAAAGTAAAGTTCAAAACAAACTTTGTGACATAACAAGTATTTCAAGAGCCGCCTCAAGTTTTGAATCACATTCCACATCACGCTTCTATTCAAAACTGAACTGGGAATTTCTCACGTCAGGATTTATAAAGGTTGCTACATATTGTATGAGGTATCCTGAATCGATGCGCCGGAAAAAGAGGCAAATTTAATTTTCGTCTCGACTGTGCGCTAATGTGACAGCAGAGGAATTATCTCGCAATTCTTACGCTCAGTAGCTATTGTGCAAGGGAACGCTAACTTTGTTTCAGTGTTGCATTGTTTTTGCGTTTGCTTCTTTTAAAAAAGTTTTCGTGGGTATTTTGGCCGGTTGTATCAATGATTGTTAAGGAAGTTACAAGTCATTTCAGTACTGTGTCGTTTCAGTATATCTTTCTGGGTAGACTTTAAGGATTGAGTGAATAATTCATATTTTTTTTTTTTTTTTTCAATTGAAGGACTACGTAAGTATGAAAGAGCATAGTTTAAAGTTGGATTCAAGAAATGTGGTTTAGGAAAGTTTTTTGTTATGGGAGAATAAACCCTGATCCTGTGCACACATAAAAATCATGTTGTATTTCCTCTCGCATTTTCCTCTCTTCACAATTCACCCTTCCTGTCAAAATATTTTTGAATTCAATTTTAGCTGTCATATTAAAGAAAAACAGAAAAGTAACGTAGTGTTACTCATCCACGAATGTTAATAAGTCATTCTAAGGTCGAATTCAACCGGCGTAACGAAAGAAGGTTCTGACTGAGGAAAGTATAACATTTCATTTTCTTCAGCGAGTTAATATGACAAGGGAGGAATCACCGCTGGTGCGACCCTTTATTTAATAAACGTTGAACCCTGTATTCATATTTAGGTATGTAATGTTCTGGTCTTACTTGCTAGACGGTACGTTAATTTATCCTTTTATTTTCAGAAAGAAACTGATCCCTTGAAAACGTAGAAGTATACGGGGTAAGGTATTTCTTGTCTAATCATAACATCAAGCCGGTTTTCTCCAAAGACTTACTACTTACTACTTTACACTTTTTATATGTACGCCTTACGCGTACATATAAAAAGTGTAAAGTGCGGAAAAAACAACCGCCCCTCAGCTGATACAATGCTCAAAAAAATTTCTGAGGTGTTTTTTATCGAGCAGTCGAGGTATCCATTCTAATAAATATTATGAATGCGAAAGTAACTCTGTCTGTATGTCTGTTACGCTTTTACGCCTAAACCGCTGAACTGATTTTGATTACATGGTACAGAGATAGATGGAGAAGGACCTAGGCTACCTTTTGTCGCGAGGAAAGGGCTTGAAGGGGTTGAAATAGGGGATGAAAGTTTGTATGGGATACGAACCATGTATTTAGGCACTTGATAAAAATAAAATAAATAAATGTTCAAGCGTTTTTAAGAAGTTTGTATCTTGAAAATAAAAATGACTGCCCAAAGTAACTAATTATTCCACGCGGACGAAGTCGCGGGCAAAAGCTAGTGTTTGCATAAAATAGTTAATAGTTTTTGTAAGTGTGAAGTATTTTGGTGAACCTACAATAAATTATATTCTATCTATCAATCTCAACAAAATGTACTGAACAGAAGTTTTTTTTTGTTGATTCATAATGTTGAGTACAAAGATACCTTTCAGGTTTTGCGTTTAATCTGTAACACCTTGTAGTACATCCAAATTTCATCAGTTACAAAAATGTTTTTTGTGACAAATAGAAAATTACACTACATTTTAACGTGTTTGGAGCCTCCTTTTAAGCAAACAATGCCTGCATTAGAAGGCACCGCTCTTTCACATCATTGTCGTACACTTATACAAAATAGAGTTAATATAGTGTTGTGATCTTAAAGGTAAATATGCATTGTACATTTTTCTGTATTTAGCTTATATAAACTAATCTTAATAAAATAATAAATTAAACAAAATACAGTATTTTTTTTATTTTGTATCTTATTCTACCTACCCGGAAAAGTGTCCATACATTTTTTCCTAAGAAACAGCAAGATAAATATAAAACATAACTCGTATAATAAATAAATGAGATTTAAGACAAGTCTTCTTTTCCATCTTAGCTAATTATCCTACAAAGAAATGATGTCTTGGAAACTTTCATAAACTTTCTATCTCAGTTAGAAATAAAAATATTACTTCAGAAAGTGTTGGAGTGGGGGTAAAGTAATTGAAAGGTCCACTTTACAGACGGACTGCAGAATTCTTTGTGAGGCCAGTGTTACTCAGTGCCTCATTGAATCTACGGAGGAAAGTTCTGTACTTAAATAATTTAAGACGTGCTTGAATCAGCTAAAGTTTTCTTGCAATTTCCACGGAACATTCCTTGGAAATAATCCAAACCAGGATGCAATGCTGAGATAGTATCCCTGTCGGTATTGCCAGGGTTGCGGAATTTGTTCGAAAGAGTTACCGCGGCCCTGGAACGCAAAGGGCTTTGGAAAGAACACAGATGGGTTTTAGTCAGTAAGAGTCTGACACGCCCTTCCGCTCCACCCAGAGCGGAAGAAGTCATTTGATGTTTTAACCCTTTCGGTATAGGCACGGTCAGCATAATTTTACTAGATAATTATTATGTCTTATGATTGTTCTCTTTTTTACTTTGTGTTTTGTTGCTGTAGTGTTGTGTCTGTATCGATTAAATGTTTTATATTCTATTCTATACTTCCAAATGTGTAAATTTTATCTTTGGAATTACTGATCCGATTACGAAAATTGTTTCAGTTATACATGGATGTACTGTCGTTGAGTTTCATAGGCTGCTTTTGATATCAATATATATGTCACCGGAAAATGGCAAACGCCGTTAGATTGTAAAATATCGCGTGAAATTGTAAACTATTTTTATTAAATGGGACACGGATATATTCGAAACTATTGTTTTCGAATGGGATTTTTTGTATACAAAACGATTTTTTAATAATATATCGAGAAATTATAATCTAATAAAGATTTATTACAATCTTACGGAGTCTGCAATTTTCCGGTGACATACATATATAAAACTCTTTCGTTACTGACTGACTGACACCGCACAGCCGAAACCACTGTGGTTGTAGAAAGCTGAAATTTGGCATGTAGGTTCCTTGGGGAGTGTAGGGGAGCAATAAGAGAGGATTTCCTGAAATTCCTACGGGAACGGGATAAAACGGGTGATGCGCGTACAAAGTCGCGGGCAAAAAGGTAGTGTCAGGTAAATTATGATATGGGGCGAAGTCGCGCGAAAAAGCTATATTAATGTTAAGTAGGTATTTTTAATCGAAGAGTCAATACCTCATTAATATTCTCTTTTGACCAACGGATGCTAAAGTTCTCTTCGTGGTCAGCAGCACTTAATAGGCTTATTTAATTTACAGACGTAAACTTTGCTCAGAATACGATCACTTTGATTTTTGGTTAATACGTTTTGAGTAATAATTTTTTGCTTCAATAGAAAAGTTCTTGTAAAGTTTTATCTACAGTTGAATATAACAGTTGGGAAGTTTGTTAGCCAGTTACTTTTGTGCTCCTTAATAATAGTCTATAAAAATACCTATTTAAAATGTAAAAGGCATGTATTATTTTATTATAATGATGTATTTAGCTAAATGTATTTGTGTATTATATTTGTTTGTATGTTACCCAATCAATCGGTTGTGGAGGTCTGGTAGGCAGCCGCGCTACGTAGAACACTGGTATTCAGCTGAATCCGGTTTGACTGGGAGCCGACCCCAATATAGTTGGGAAACGGCTAGGCAGATGATGATTTGTTTGTATGTTTATTGTAGTTTGATATATTTATATTCATAAACAATAATATTTTTTACTGAAGTAAGTATAGTCTATTTTAAATTTCCTTCTCTGTCTCTTGACACACTGTGTCTACGTCTCTTATCCCACTCTTTTGTCGCAGGTCTGCAGGAAGAAATTTCTAATGAAATAGGCAGTACCTTCGTGCTCTTTTCTCTGTATACAGTTTTATATTGTGTGTACATAAATAAATAAGTAGAAGGATTTTTAAACGCTACAGTTTAGGTAGCTATATCTGTTTTTACCGACCGTCTGAACTCAAAGAAAATTCTGTCGCCAAAGAGACTATATCAACTTTCTTACTACTATTTCTCGAAAATGCAAAAAAAATACTAGGAATGGGATACATTCAGGATCTGTGAAATTAGTAGAAAAACCTTAACTTAGCTGATTTTTATGAATTCACACCTCTTAAGTCCTCTATTAAGGTTGATATCGTGACCTATTTTTCGTTTAGATATCGCCGTGGAAAATTCCTTAATTTGCCATTGCCTGGCGAAAAAAAAGAAAAAAGAAATCGACTCACCATTATCAGCATTGTCTCTGTCAGGTCCACTGTCATGTTCGGACTCCGACTCGTCCCAAATAGTGTCTGTGGCTATCTTCTGACGAGAGCACTCGATCCAGTAGCCCGGGGTCGGGATCAGACTGTGTGGATACTCCTCACAGAATTCATCTGGGTAAAGAAAGAATAGATTTAGTTCAAAGTCGGCGGAATCTTTTGATTTGTTGGTTGGCTTGCCAAACATCTTATGGAGGGTACTGAAAAATATTTTCAATATGTATATTGTATTTTTAAGTAAATTTAGTTATGTGTAATAAAGAATCATCATCTTCAATGTGTAAAAACAACTGTTTGCTTAGTATAAAATAAAAATAACGAATATAAAAATATGAAAAAGTACAGCTTCAAGTATCCAACTAAAACAATATTTTTCGTTACACGAGTTACCGAATTGGTAAACATTTTCTAAATTCTACTTATTAAAACAACCTCAAACGGTCTCTTTGAGTTTTTCTCTGAAATTAATTTCGTTATCGTTGTTAGAAGGCTCCGATCCGAGCCCTTTTATTGACTATTAATTTATTTAGCTTCGTTAAGTGCCCATTTGAGCGTTACTCGAGACTGAGTTTTGATCATTATAGAAGTTGGTCTTGTGTACTGATTTTACCTTGAACAGACACTGAAAATATTAATATTTTAAAGACGAAATGAAAATTATTATGAATCAAAAACGTATCCTGGAATTTAATGCACGACATGACTGCAAAGTGAAAGGAAATATCAAACGCTTTAGTGCTTAATTTCGTGAAGCAATATAATCCTTTCAGTCGCTTTAAATTTTGCTTTGAAACTCAATCCAGTTGTCAAAATCAAGCGGAATTTGCCGACACTGAAACGAACGCTCTATCAGCTGAATGTTTACGAAAATTTCAATGACAGGCCAAATGTGAAAGTGTAAGCTTAGAAATTCATGTGCGATGAATATTGAGTAAACTTGGGAGTCGTAACGTTTTTATTAATATTTCTGCACTTATACTCGGGTTCTTATCCGAGGGAAATCTGGTGCTGATGCCATTACCGGGACGGTTGAAATGTGAATAAAATATTTACATAGAAAAGCGTGTACGGAAGCGTCGTGGTCGTTGGGGCACGGGATAAGTCGGGCCGTCTTTACCGCCACTACTACATATTCCACTATGTTTGACCCTCTTTATTGAATATTTTATGAAAACAGCGAGATTTTTAAAGTTGCGGTAAGTGTGTTTAAGCGACACAAAGTTCACGCTTAAAATAAATTACCAAAGCTTCGTGCGTGAGGTCGTTTTATTTTTGATCAAAAGGTCTTCCCTCGTAAAGATATACCTCGTTTAGATACACCTTTATGAGCGTTTACGTGCCAAATTAATACAATACACACGTCTTTTGGATAAAAAATAGAACCCTTCTTTACAGTCGCGTCCGAGTGAGCCGTGATGATTGTTGACAGATAATATAAAAACAAAAAAAAAACAAGTACAACTACTCTATCAGTGGACGATGTCCCCGTGATCAGCAGTAGATAAGTTCAGTTTTTTTTTATTTTTAGATATTGATGATTGACGGTTTTTCGCTAAGTAATTGACCCTGTAGGTACTTAGATCTGTTACGGTATTTGTTGTACGCAAAGAGCATTCTGAGGAACACGAATGAGTTTTAGTCACTAAGAGTTTGACACTCCCTTCCGTTCCCCCCAGAGCAGAAGGAGCCATTTCATGATTTCACATAAAAAACAGGTACTTAGATCTAACACAGTGATATAAAAAATGTATCTTGTATAATTCTTCTTCTTGTCTTCTCTTCTTTCTTCTGAAGTACCGATGATCATTCAGTGCTCAGTTCACTGTAAGGTAGAACACCAAACTCTAATCAATATGCTTGGCGTTCATACTTAGAGTGGACCGAACTACTGAAGTTCTTCGAAGACTGCAGCTTGTAAATCCTTCCTCCTGAAATTCCCAGATTTTACAAAACAATTGGACACCGAAGAGTTCTGCCGATAAAACAAATGAAAAGCTTTGTAAGTACTAAAGCAATTATCAAGTTGTTCCTCCATAGTTTTAATAGGGTGTTCGGCAAGCCAGGGTTAAAATTATATTCACAAAGTCCATTTCGTGAGGAATTAACGCCGAGAAACATTCCATTTCTAATAGCAAAATATGATTTTTCATGAACTTTGGTCTTTTACGGACGATTCGAGCTCATGAATATTTCTGTTTATTATTATTTCAAACCCTCGAACAAACCGTGATATTGCACTCGTAAAATAAATTTCCTTAGAGCTTGGGATTTGTTGAATGTGCCTGTTGGGATCTTATGTTTAAGAATGAAAGCGTTTGATACTTTTTTAATGGAAGTAGCCGTAAACGACTTGTTGTATTTGTTTAACTTACAGAATAAAATTCAAATATGGTTATACTGGCTGACAGTTTAAACGAAATACGTATTACTTGTTTAAATTGTATATTATGTAGTTGTATAGAAAGACGTCAGTTGTCATGTGATGGGTATTTGATGCGGAAGAATTAGAAAAAATGGCGGAAGGAAATTCTAATTATCAATGTGGATGACTGAAGGTGGATACTGACCGGTGTTACGAGCCGTAATGTACCTTTCGCAGAGAGCATGTTACGTTACGCCATGTCCTAATATCCGTTTCGAACTCTTTGCCCGCCCGTGCTCCAGACTCGCGAGACGCTCTCAGTCAAGATGTCTGACGACGAGGTTGCGTTAGAATCTTTGATTATAATTAGTTATTGTTAAATCCAAATTAATTTTAATGCATTACCAGAGTTTTTACATTGTTAGTCAAGAAACGACGCATGTGGCATGAGCGCTCGTGGTGACTTGTTGCGGCGTACTGACTGAACCGCATAACACTGAAAGGGCAAAAAATCCGACAGCGAGCGGAGCACTCAATACGAGCAACGAGCGGTTCGGTGCTCGCGTGCTCGTGCTCGTTAATGACTGAATGAATGCTTGCATTGTAACATGTTACATTACGGCCCGTAACACCGGTCAGAACCCACCTTAACCAAAAAATCGATGGATGAACTGTGTGACAGATTATATGGCTGTAAGAAGAGTGGCTGCTGAGATGTCGACTGATAGAGAGGATTGGAAGAAAAAAAACGTAACATGTCTTCTTCATCCATAGATCGCTTTTTATATATGTTAAGGTACCGACCGGTGTTACGGGGTGTAATTAAACTTGTTACAAAGCGAAGATTCGTGTAGTCAGTACGTGGAAACGAGTACAAACACGAGCGTATGTGTTTTGTGTTACACGGATTTTAGGACACGGCGTTACATTACATGCTCGCTGCAAATGTTACATTACGGCCCGTAACACCGATCAGTACCCCATTTAAGCTTAAAGACTGAAATCGCTCGACGAGCGAAAAAAAAGCTCAGAACTGTTTGAAAGATACCACCACGCGTTGTAACTATTTCTTAAGGTAAAAGGGCTTAAGAATAATGTATTAAATATTTGATCAAGAATTATCCTGTTCTTTACCTTAATTTAACCAGCCAAACTGTTTATAAACCTTTTTAGCCAGCCATCAGTCAGGCATTATCCCGCCATAACATAACATATACTTATTCGCGCATATAATATCCTACAAGGTTTATCGTCACAACTTGCGTAGTAAATGTAAAATGGCGGCCGTTCCGTCCTTAACGACACACATGGGAAGTAAACCAGCTGATACATTCACATATTACTTAGATCTACGACTTGTTACCTATACATGGATCAAGTAAATATATAATCATTTCCGTGAATACCTTAAGATTTTGGTGCGTAAACAATATTTAATATTGTAAAGGTATATACTATTCGAAGTCCAGTATGCTGTAACAGGGACTTGTGTACCGTCGTGCCAGGCAGGAATATATGTAGATTGAGTAATGTCATTTCTCGTATTTGAAATCGTTCATTTTAATTCAATTCAAGATGCAAACTCATCTCAGCGACAATTGATAAAAACTTCTCAAAATTGAGGGACATTAAGGCCCACTTGCACAAACGAGAGTTATTTTTAGAGTTCCGAACATCATCATCTCTACATGGAAAAACAGAACCCTTATACGATCATTAGTTGTCTGTCTGTCCGTCTGCCACAGCCGATTTCCTCGAAATCTACTGGACTGATTCAGTTGAATTTAGCGTTTCTTCTCCGACCAAAACACGGACGTGTAACGAAAATTAAAAAAAAAATGAAAATGGGGTCACTTTTTGGGGGACAAATTAGAAAATTAAGAAAAAGTTTTTTCATCTGTATCGTGTGTCGTATGGAATGAAAGGGCATATTATAAGGGTTTCGAATATATGTTCTTCATAATTTTATTGTTTGCCAATTCATTTATGAAAATATTATGTATGTGCGGAAAAATCGACATCTTTTTAGTAAAATTAGTGATAGACATAATTTTAATACTAGAAATAAAGACAAATTAGATCAACCATTTTTTAGATTAGCTAAAGTCCACACTTCTTTCATGGGGTATTGTGTTAAATGTTACAACAAAATACCTTCTGACATATTAGAACTAAATGAAAGAAAATTTAAAACTCATGTTAAAAGTACACTTTGTGAACAAGCATATTACAAATTAGAAGATTACATTCAGGATAAGAATGCTTGGAAACATGCTGGTCCTGCTCCATAGGACAATCAAGGGTGAAGGTCAAACTGGTTGATTAATGTATTAACTTTATAGATATACTGTTTCTTTTTTTGTGTTTTTATTTTTCTGTTGACTCACACACT
>NDFZ01005010.1:186096-207974 GCA_002192655.3 Mamestra configurata
GGGGGGGAGGGGGCTTATCGCCGAAACTACTGAGTTAATAAAAAAAAATTAAGATGACTTTGCCTATAGATTACAGGAAAACTTATAAGAAATCTATGGTTTGAAAGTAACATGTTACAAAAATAAGATTCGTCCGGAACCATTTGCATGCGAGTCCGACTCGCACTTGGCCGGTTTTTACTCCGAGTTAGTTTTAACCCGGGGTCATGTATGGAATATTTGTTGGTGTAACTCTGAGTAAAAAGATAACTCGGGTTTGTGTAAGCAGGTCTGAAGGTAGTGTGATAGCCAGATGTGAAAATGTGCTGAAGTTGCATGTTATTGGGACAAAGCTTGATATATTTTTTTTCCTTGTCGTCTTTGTAACTACTGTGTTTCCAAAACTACCCACTAGTTGTTGTAAGTGTTATTTCTGCACTAATTTTGTAATTTTATGGATGGTATAATTTAGTTTTCGCATGCTGTGTCTATCGCATCATATTGTTTTTATCATATTGCTTTTATTATTAGGACAAACAGTGTAACAATTGTAGATAGGCCAATAAATAAATAAAAATAAATAAATAATTTCAAACTAGTCCATAATTTGCCTAGCAGACTATATACTAATAAGCCATTTTTTTAACTTCTAGACTTATCTATAAGAAGACCATTGGCTCTCAACTGTTAACACAAATTAATTCAACATAATAAAGGCCACAGTATGTCCGTTGAATTCAAAGAAAATATAATAAGTGAGGATGTAATTATCTTTATCAGCATAGGTAGGCAGGCCATTCAGACAGCCCGGATATTTAACATGCTGATAAGTATTATAGAACAACGAATTAGCAAGAACAATATGTTTTCATTACAAAAATCTCCGCGACCCACATGTTCATATTTCTTTATCACAAGCACAAAGGAAATGTTAATTTCCGTCTCCTTAAAGGGTTCCTTTTTGGACTACACTAGGCTGCCACGACAATGGTGGTATACTTTTTCTTCTTTCCATATTATCTTTAAAATAAGGCTTTTGAAGAGGAAAATTTTATGAGTGTAGATTGAGGTTGTAATGATAAAAGTTACTGAGAATTTTATTCTGTAAAATGTCTTCTGAAGATGCATAATGCAGACATTGTAATATAATTCGCATATAAAGATATGCGAATTGTATTATAATGTATGACAAGATTCTGTCGTGTTGTTCATAAAATTGGAAAAATGGGACGAGCTACACACTACAACTTTCTAAAGGCTCTTGCGAAAGGTGCGACACGACAATCGGACAGCGACAGAGTCGAATTTCCTGCCGGAGTCTGTGTTTCATGATAACCACCTGGGGCTCTTTAAGTCAAGAGTGCGTTTCTTCTAAGCGTGCGTGCACCTGCTCTTCTTCGACCACATCATCAATTTCCATCAGGTTGTCAGGTATGGTGGTCAAACAACGCTATAACGATTTTTCATAGAAATTGGTTTAGCTGTACAACAAGTTTTGAAAAGCCAAAAAAAGAAACTCGTGTCCCCGTGTCGTACTGTCGCTTTTGTCTGCGAGAGCTTTAAAACATTTCAAAGTTTCATTAATGCAGGTGGACATCGGCCACCTTCCACAAAACCTTGGCAAACCCGACGAAGGTCCAAAGTATCGGATAAACTTTGAACTCAACCTCACGTATCTAAAAGTTTTCAGTAATATAATACCCTGAAGTCATACCAATCGTTAGAATTTCCCTTTCTATATTAAAACAGACGTAAATATCATATTTTACACGCGTCGTTCATTATTTTTTAATCTTGTTGCTATGTAATGGTACCTGTCAGTTCTTTATGGAGCCCTGGTACAATAAAGGGTGTTTGTTACAGCAATCATCGTGACTTTGCGCGTCCTCTGACTTGGCTCATCATTCATATTTTTATATTGCTGACACCCTTTTTGCTGGATTTGCATCTTAGTTAGTTATTACGCGACGTGGCAGTTTTTTATGTTTTCAGGTAAATCTGTGGTAGGAGTAAGGTTCGAAGAAGGAAGTTTGTTTGTAGATGGCGAACTAGTATTTGTTTCCCTTTTGTATGGTTTAGGTATGTCCTACTTATTCCTGTTGATATTCGTACTAATTGTCGAAATGTGTACATCGTGATGTGTGAAATGTGTGCATGTTGTGCCATGCTCAACGAACATAATTCGGCAGACGAGTAGACCATGACCTCGATCAGGACATGGGATATTTTGAATCTCAGTAGTTTCCGTGGGAAAATAATTATATCATGGCCAGTAGTAAAAGCAAGTAGCCTATAATCTATACTATCTATACTATGTAATATTATAAAGCTGTAGAGTTTGTTTGTTTGTTTAAACGCGCAAATCTACTACTGGTTCGAATTGATAGCCCATTTATCAAGGAAGGGTTTTTTTTTTAAGGAGTGGTAACCATCAGCCGACTTCCACCGCTCTGGGCGGACCGAAAGGGAGTGTCAGACTCTTACTGACTAAAACCCATCCGTGTCCTTCTAATGCCCTTTGCGCTTCAGGGCCGCGGTGACTCTGTCAGGCTCTGGTCCTAGTGGGCCCCGTCAGTTTTGCTGACATCTCTTTGAGGCGCGCATGGAGCACAACGCTCCGTCGACTGGGACCTGGTTTTTATCAGATAGCGAGCCACCCAACGCTCACCGTCTGCAGGCTCGCGCATACGGTGGCCGGGAATCGCCTTGCGACTCCCGACGCCGGGGCGTCTTCTTATGTTGCGGCGGCTGGGGCGTGAGGTTTGCCTCTCCCTCACGCGAACCACCTCCTCCTTCGCTAGCAGTACTACTTCGCAGAAGAAGGTGACTGCTTCCCGTTCCCATGCCTCCTCGCTCCGGACCATGGATTGAATCAGGGCCGGATGCAAGAGGTCGCCGCCGCCGATCGCCTCGATGAGATCGCCGAAGACTATAAGCTGTATAAAATCACGCTATGACCAAGAGACTCCGTTAGCACTAATGAAAAATGTGACGCAGACGAAGTTGCGCGGGTCAGCTAGTTACCTCTTTGTTGAGAGACTTGACAGATCTGTGTTTCAAGTACAGAATATTGTGCCTAATGTGGCTTTTAATTATTGCCTTGGAACTAATCCGCTTGATCGGTGCGGAATCATGAACGCTATATTTTGAATTGTGCGTATAGTAACTGAGAAGGTACGAATGAATTGGTTATTGGTTTATGATATTGTACTATAAGTAGTACTCAAACACCTATGAGAAAATGTAGTGATTATTTATTTCGTGAAAAACACTTTAACATCTACATAAATTGCCGGTTACTACTTCCATCTTATATGTTTTACAATGTATGTTTTGATTTAAATGATACTACCATTCTGTTAGCGAATGCAAATGTCATAAATATGAGTATATGGGATTGGTCACGTGACTTGTCAATCTACATACCGCCTCTTTGCTTCAATAACGTGATAAGTCCGACGGTTTTTTTTTTCATTTGATAATTGAAACCACCGTGACCGATTTAATTTTTCCAAAGAGCGTTAAAAATAAAACAAATGAATTGTCGGACTTATCACGTTATTGAAGCAAAGAATTTTTGCCCATTTGACAATCGCTTTCGCCACGCTACCGCCGACAGAATGTCACTTGTCTAGAGCCTCAGGACAATATGACATAAAAGGGAGGAAGCCTTCACAACCAGAATGATGGTGTTGACTTAAGACGAGGTTGGAAAAACCGGCCAAGTGCGAGTCGGACTCTCACACGAAGGGTTCCGTACTATACACCGAAAAGGAACATGTTTCTTGAATATCAAAAATTCCTTTAATTTTTTGTTGTTATAGCGGCAATAGCTACACATTCTGTGAAAATTTGAACTGTCTACCCATTACCTACAGTTCTTGAGATACAGCCCGCTGATGGATAGACAGACGGACGGACAGGGGAGGCTTAGTAATAGGGTTCCGTTGGTTACCCTGTGGGTACAGAACCCCAAAAAAAGATTTGTTCTGTCGGTGACTTAGTCAAGGTTTTACTTATTGATGTCACTATACTTAGTAAAGTATTATCCCCTGAAAAGTATTAAGGTACTTTTCAATGTATGATGTGGAACAAAATGGTTTCTAGATCATATTAGACCGAGGTTGGAAACTACATCAGCCTTTCCCTTTGGTATCGTTTCGATTGCTCACTAATTGGTGCCGACTCGTTTCCTGAAACAGTTACTGAAACCAAATAAAACGTGGCCGGATCATTCGATTAGTGGAGATAGTTTGATTGGTCAGTTTACAGATTTATGATGACGATAGATAGATAGTTAGAATTCTGACGCTAATCTTATTGTTCTGTGAATTTATAGTGGCTTTGAAAGCTTGAGAATAATATCAATCGATAGTGCAATAAGATAATCGATACTAAATTAGGTTCATAGAAGATTGAAGTCTGTTGAACTGCATCGGAAAAGATAAAGATACGCTCAAAACTAAACACACACAGTCTTATTTAAAAATCCAATCATGTGATTGGTTTAAATAATGATTAGCAGATTCTTAATTCGAATTTGAGAGGCAGAAGTCCAAACGTTGATTAGCAGAGTATGCCTTAATGCATTCTCTTTCAAGTAACCTGCCGGTGGTGAATTCTTCCGTTACTAACTGACTGAGTGACTGACAGACAACGCACAGCCGACACTACTGATCGTAGAAAGGTGAAATTTGGCATGTAGGTTCCTTGGGGAGAGTAGGGGAGCACTAAGGAATTCCCGAACTTTCTACGGCAACGGGATCAAACGGGATAAGCGCGTACGAAGTCGCGGACAAAAGCTAGTTATTTATAATTAATTTCTAGAGAATTTGAAGTATTACGTGTACGTTGTGTGTTACAACAAATTTAATTCTAAGCTTATAAAACCTCATTATTAAAAGTAATAAAATATTTTTGCCAAGGTACGTAAGTTACTCTAGTATTTTATATTCGTAAAGTTAATTTCAAGGAAACTAAGCTGTTTATCGCCTGCGGTTTAAAAAAAATAACAAACAGGTCATTTGCTCAGATTTTATACTTTATCCTGTTAGGTTTATTTTACCGAGGTTTTGCTAACTTGAGGGTGAATTTAATTTACTGGTGCATCAAAATTTTGCGCCATTATGACGAAATATGTCCATTTAATGGGCGCATTTTTATCCCTGTTAAGTTAATGCAAAGCCAGAACTTCGATAGGAGCTGTGGTATTGTTAACATTTAACCAGTACCAACCGGTTTAAGGGCATCTTTTGCATACCATAGCATCACACAAGCCACAGCGATGTCTAGTGCTGCATATATCCAAATATTTTTAATTGAATCTCGTACGTCATCTAACAAAAAACTTAAAGCAACTGCCAATGTGAGTTCCCAAAAAGTACGAAGGGACGGGAAAAAAGCAATTCCCCTCCTGAAACCTTCGTCTGTGTTAAGGCCCATACATAAGATATGCGTACACGCTGCATATTTGATACCTCCTTTAAAAAGTTAGCAGGGTGGAACATACATTATAACGTAATGGTTGGTGACGTATGACGGAGTCTTCCAAACTATGTTACAGTCCCACTTGGGGAATGAACGAGGATGACATTGTTTTTCTCCCTGGCTTATATTTTGAATGGCTTCTTTTGAGTCATAATGGCTGAGGCGGTAAAACGGAAGCGTGAAGATGCGCGTGCGTGAAGTACTTACATAAGTAAATACTTATGTGATTTTTTTGTGGGATATCACTGATACAGTGATAGTAAATATCGTGAGGAGCCTGAAAAATATCTATACCTTTTAATGCATATAAAATGCTGTTGGGTAAGTTGATGTTCGGAATAGTCTGAATAAGGATTATAAATAAAAAAATAATAGAAGTGATTTTTCTGTAGGGCTTTTAACTAACTCAGACGTTTCGACTACAGTAATTTGTTTTTCTCAGAAACGGTGCGTTACCTTTTCATGGGAGTGGAGCCAGGGGAGAGGAGACACTCTTGCCCCCGATAGTAAATTTTAACCTAAAGTTTTATTTCAAATTTTCTAACCTAGCCTATTCTCGACGACGGTTTCCCGATGCGCGGGGTATCTATTTCTGTCTGCAGGTTTTTAAGGAACCTAACCTATTCGTGTCGGGATACCCTAAAGCTCCCTATGCCTTATACTCCGCTACTTGGCTAGGCAAGTCATTAAACGAGGCTGTATTTATTACTTTGGCTACCTTTGACCGGCTATTCTGAATAATATCCAGAGAGAAAGGTTAATTTATGACATTGTCTACACAATTCAGTAATTATATGTACGTAAATAATGACCAGTCATTATGTATAATAGCTATATAATCACTATGACTGTAACATATACGTAGTTAAACTCTGATAAGTTTGACATGTACTGAGCTAACTTTCGTTGGACGAGGTCTTGGCACTGCGGTGGATTAAAAGGCGCTGTTATTTTTAATTTAATTTTGAACTTGGATTTAACTTAAAAATATAATATTCTTTTCGCAACAGAGTTTTATTAAGCCTGTATCTACGTTTTCATGCCTTATACATATTATTATTAATATCTCACTGTTTTTTCAGTTTCAGCAAACATAAAATATCAATTTATTATTAATATAATATTATTATTAATATCTCACTGTTTTTTCAGTTTCAGCAAACATAAAATATCAATTTATTATTAATATAATATTATTATTAATATCTCACTGTTTTTTCAGTTTCAGCAAACATAAAATATCAATTTATTATTAATATAATATTATTATTAATATCTCACTGTTTTTTCAGTTTCAGCAAACATAAAATATCAATTTATTATTAATATAATATTATTATTAATATCTCACTGTTTTTTCAGTTTCAGCAAACATAAAATATCAATTTATTATTAATATAATATTATTATTAATATCTCACTGTTTTTTCAGTTTCAGCAAACATAAAATATCAATTTATTATTAATATAATATTATTATTAATATCTCACTGTTTTTTCAGTTTCAGCAAACATAAAATATCAATTTATTATTAATATAATATTATTATTAATATCTCACTGTTTTTTCAGTTTCAGCAAACATAAAATATCAATTTATTATTAATATAATATTATTATTAATATCTCACTGTTTTTTCAGTTTCAGCAAACATAAAATATCAATTTATTATTAATATAATATTATTATTAATATCTCACTGTTTTTTCAGTTTCAGCAAACATAAAATATCAATTTATTATTAATATAATATTATTATTAATATCTCACTGTTTTTTCAGTTTCAGCAAACATAAAATATCAATTTTAGGTACTATGTTTTGCTTTCATTTAGTTGATGAAATCGCCTGCAGAGAATTAAAATAAAATATGTCAAATGAAAGTGCAATGATCTCTATAAATAATAGCTATGAAAACTGCACTATTATTCATACAATTTCACTTACTTACACCGTCTCACAGATTCTACTTGGGTAAATAAAAATAAAAAATACGAAAAAACATAAATCTTTTTATCCCATACTTAATGCGACCCACATCCCCTTAAACATGCCCAACATAACTTGTGTAACACGAAAGAAAAATTACTCCCGTTCACTATTTTTCACATTACCGAATCCAGGTTAAGCCGTTTCGGATACAGGGAAAGTTGGTGGAAGCGGGGAACTTTGCAAATATATTAGGTCCACAAAATGGGCCGCACAAACACAATTTGGGGTTGTCTTGACCGTGGGGTCCTTTCCTTTGGGGTTGCAATCGACACGCTTTTGTCCGTCTTTATTCTAGTTAACTACTAATCGAAACGAGTTCCTAAGTAAATAATGGATTAAGAAAACAGAAGATCGAATGAAATGTGTTTGTTGGGACTTTCTTAAGTCGGTTTTATTAAAGGCCCGTGTGTTTTGTGTTTGAGTGAGATTTTCGAGTCTGCCAATGCTTTGAAAAAACTAAGTTTTTTTTTAAAATAATATTTTTGCTGTTTCCCATATTGACTCTATTGGAATGTAACAAAAATATGTCAATACCTACATATAAATTGATTGTATACAGGACCCCCAAACAAGCTATGTGTGATCGATTCGTTTCAGGGTTCCGCATTAATTGTGAATTACATCTTATTTAGTTAAATGATTAAAAGCCCTTCGGGTTCACGTCTGAAGGGAACTAAGTTAATAACAAAAGTTTTGAGACTGTTCGTATTGAGTAAGAAATACTGGCTCGAATGAGTCCGTAGTTACCCATAAATGTGACGTAATATAGTAATAATATCTTTGTAGCATTGTAAATTAACAGAGCACAAATTAATTTTAATAAAACTTTTATAAAAGAAAAGCTTTTTCATATTCCTTTTAACAGATCCTTTAATTTGATATCTACCCATATCATGGGGGTCCATAGAAAATAATTGATAATTAATATCTTCTGGGTAAGCTCGCTTCATCTTCGACTTTGTCTTTGTCATCTATGACCTAGACTAGAGTCAAGAGCAAACCCATATCACATATAAAAAAAAAAATTGGTTGACCATCTTTAGGAGTCGGACAAGTTGAATATAGAACCATGCGTTGGCATCAAAATCAAACGTGTCTTCGAGATTTCAGCTCAATCGGTGGGTGTTTGGCATTTTGCTGAACTGGACCTCTGGCGCAGCCGTACCTATGCCGTGATATTGATAAAAAATTAAGTTTCCTTATTTTTGTTGCTACGTTTTGTGTATCTGTGTGTGCCAAATAACCATGTATTCTTTTTACGTGTCAGGTTGTTTTGCAGTATATTTTTAAAGGGTAGCCGATATTGGAACTGCCTGCCTACGGACTTCACTAATATATTCTCATAGTAAAATTTCCCACAAGATATCAAATGATAGGTATTAGATTCCGCAAATGGAATCTAAATATAGACTAGAACATGACCTAAATGTGTCCGCACGGACTGTGCCGGACAGACAGACAAACGTTTCATTAGCATGCATCATACAAGCAACGTCAAATGAGGACTGCAATTTCGTAATAAGAGATTATGTTTCATTGGTGGAAGTTTTTATAAGGAAAACCAGTGCAAACATTCATAGACACTTGTGAACAATGTCATGAAATACATGCTTTTGTATCTTACTTGTGACTTAGTATGGAATTGGAGCCGTTCCTAATTATGTCAAGATATGCGAACATAAATGAACCTACAGAACAGCACACTTTTGAAGTGACAACGTCTAATAAATCGTTGAACGCCGGCTGCACGCACGAAAAAGGATGACTCATTGTAACGTTACGCTCATTGTAACGTTACGATCATTTCATCGATGTTTTGTTATGACGTTGTCACGTTAAACTATCGTCCGTAAACCGACTTTACAGACAACTATTTTTTTTTCTTATTTTGTGTTGATCCCATGGTAAAAATGCTTACTATCCCTGGGTACCTTTTGGAAAATTTTCAACAGGTTACAATTCACCTTGCATAGACACTCCTACTTTTCGCCACTGCTGAGCCTTCTACTTCTACATATCAGTCATGTTCCAAATCTGCAAAAGTCTTTTTTTAATGGGGCTACACAAGAACAAAACAATATGCTTTGCGACGATGCAGTCTAATCATTCAAATCCCAAAATAGTTTTAAGCTTCCAAAGTGTGAATCCATACTCAATAAACACACAACATATAAATTTTGCAAGACACTCTCAACAGTCTCGTAAACCGGACTTCAAAACAACTCCTCAGTGAGTTCCACTTGCCAAAAAGTGTTGACAATGCATTACCGTATAGACACAGTCCCAACAAAGGCCTACATACAAAAATAACGAGCCCTAAATATTGTATGAGTATGTACGTACATACCTACTTGTTTACTAAAGCCATTCTGTGTTCACGTGGGCGATTCAGACCGGCCAGCGGGTTTATTATTAGAAAAGTTTTTACCTACAAGTTTTTCGTGGTTACAGGATACAGATCTGCTTAAACGGGTAGGATGAGACGGAAATTGAGTTTCCTTGCATTTCGTTTCGTGATCGTTGGAAGGGGGGTATTGTCAAATTGTAAACAGACCCCCGGCCGTGATGGACGTTGCGGATCGGGTGAAATGTTTGGAGTTTCGTATGTAATGGGACTCCCTTTGTGTTTGGTGACAGTATTTTACATGTGTTTGTGAGTCTTTTGAGGAATTCTCTGTACCTACTCACGACATACATATATTACTTGCAACGTGGTATTTTTCCTCTTTATTGACGCAGTGTTTTGACTCTGCATGAACTTGGCAGATCATATTCCAGCAGAGCACAAAAAAAATAGTTCTATTTGCATGCAGCATTGTTCTACAGTTCATATTTTCATTTGCTTTTTGCAACGCCTGAACTATTTTCGAAAAGTATCAGGAACTCTAGAACTATGCTGCATGCGAATAGAACTCACATTTTATATACTCTGCCGGAATATGATCTGCTAAGTTCACCGGCAAGTGTTGTGAGTTCTTCATGGTTGCTATGTAGTTGTGTAGTAAACGATGCCTCCATTACACAACACGACAAATTAAGGATGGGAAATCATCAAATTACTTCTATCGCTCTGGGTGGAGCGGAAGGGCGTGTCAGACTCTTACTGACTAAAACCCATCCATGTTCCTTCTAAAGCCCTTTGCGTTCCAGGGCCGCGGTGACTCTTTCGAAAAAATTCCGCAACCCTGGCAGACGTAGGTACCACTTACTGTTAATTAATTTGTCGTGTTGTGTCCACACTGTTATCATTATAGGTGTAGGTGTACAATAATAGCTCCTGACCAATTCTTTTGCGAATAGGTAGGTATACGTCCTAATATTGCTAGTTATTAGAGCCTTATATTCCTATAGGCTTTGATATTCCGCAGCCGCCTCGAAAAGTATTAGCCTGTCCAAATGATGACAAATTGAAAGAAAATTCGATGTTCTACTTTGGCTCATCAAGATTTATTAGTTGTAAATAAGAGGCGAAATAAATACTTAGAAGAACAATATAAGGGTGTCAAAGAAAATTATGTTGAAATGCGGATTTTTATTTTATTTTAGTCTAATTTTAGTAGTAGTCAGATATTTTTTAAGTGAAGAAATGGCCCGTTGAGTATATTTTTTTTACAAAAGCTGTCAAATCCCCGTTTTTATTTCTCAGAAAAAGTTGTCAAAAAACAACCCTTATTCAAATGAATTAATGAAGATCAATATTGGTTCCAAGTAGTATTTCCTTATTTTTGTATATATCAAGTACTACTTGTTATAAATTGTTACTTTCTGAGTGTTATATCATTACCTTAGTTTACTAGCTAACGTTTCCTTCAGAAAATTGACTTCCTAGTAACAGAGGCCCTGCAGTGCCCTCCGATACTAAGTAGATTGACGCTCGACAGTACAGGCGAGCGCACATTTGTGCCAACTTTTCTACGTCAAAGTCAAAGTCAAAACGTTTATTTCAATTAGGTCATTAAACGGCACTTTTGAACGTCATCATTTACAGTTTAGTAAAATAATAATATTACATTAATAAAGTGACTCTACTGTTCTAGTATCTATCGAGATAGTTTCTTCTGCATATTAGAAGATAAATAAAATTAAATCACATTGTATTCGGGATTGTATTTTTTAAATTTTTTATTTAATCACAAAATAAAGGGTTTTGTTACAAATAAAAATCTCTTTACGATTCAATTTCAATGCGTCAAACTTCGAATTTGCTGTATCAATGCTAGCTGCCAACGAATAACATAGTTAACACTATAATATTATTGCTTTGCGGAACACAACTCCGCTGAATGTCAGGTAACACGCATTCTCCATTCCGAACGACAGTTATTGACCGACCACGGTTACTCGGCCGGCTGCTGACAGCCACTACGATATAACTTTATTAATACAATCTGCAGTTCTGTATGGTGTCGGACGTAAAAGAATTGCACCATTCCATCACTTTCCGTGGGTGTCGTAAAAGGCGACAAAGGGACTCACCAGATGATGGGTGGCAGCATTATCTGCACATTGTAACAGCTACACGGCATCCCATCCCCCTATGGGGTAGGCCTATGTCTAGCAGTATGGCCTAAGTCTTTCGGCTGATATGATGATGATGATGATAATGAATAAAATCTAGTTCTAATGCATTTTATGGGGGAGCAAAGGGGGAGCACCCCTACACACCTCAAGGAACCTATTTGCCAAATGTCAGCTTTCTACGACCAGTAGTTTCGGCTGTGCGTTATCTTTTCGGAACAGTTTTATATATTGATTGATTATTTCTTATTCGTTTGGTATAGTTAGGAACGGTCATTTTACAATACTTATAAATAAAGACAAAAACGAAATCTTATTGCACACATACATGTACTGTTATAAATTTAAAGAGCTGAGGTTATGTCACAAACTAAAATATTTATGTACCTGTATTGCAAATCATCTTGATGTCGTGCATTTGATAATGTCGACAGTAGGAAATTGGATTTCAAAAAAATAAACTGTTTTATCAAGCAACGAAATAGTGACATGTGTCATGGTTTCGCTTGGATATGCTGTAAGGAGTATCTTAGAAATGTAGCAGTATTTGAGTTCAAATATATGTTGGTTTTTCTAAATTCAAACATGCTAGTATCACTAGACATCGACATTTTGAAAGCAAAATGTCGAAGGTTTGATTTGAACTTACTCATCTCAGCGAACAGCCAAATATTAGAGAGTGGCTTTCTTTTAGTGCATTTTTTTAACTGCCACTGTAACTCCCACGTCCCAATTTTCTATTTTATTTATTCACATAGTTTTAATTTTATTCTCCGACAACACGCCCAATTTAAAAGGGGAAGCACCAAAACATTACTCAAATATTTATCGCCATCCAACCGTGGGTGTACGAGAGCATACCTGCGTCTAATCCTCCGGGATTTACAAGCGTGGGTCAAAGAGCAAAGTACATAAACTCTTGACAGACAGCCCTGTATCATTAACAACAGTACAACTAAAAGTTTAAACACGTGCCCTTTGAACATTACAACAAATTCTCAAACCCGACCTGTACAATTTAAGTAGCATTAGGACGAAATAAACTCTTTACTTTCCACCAATTCCGCACGAACTTGGCAAAATCTTCATTTGAATGAAAGTAAAACTGAACGTAATTATTCTGTTCTACGAATTTAGGAACGTTTAAAAGGAGAAGCGAATGGTTGGCGCGTTTAATCTTGTCAATTAACCGGAAAATTGGCACGACCGAACTCCATGGTGCGGTTTACGAAGGTTTATCAGCATTAGCAGACTGTGTTGCCAGACTAATTGCGGTTACTGACCGATTAACGAAATATTTTTACGTGGTCACATTTTAGGGTCGAGCTTCGTCGGCAAAATAATGTTCGCAGACACTTCTTAATAAGTTCTTAACTACTTAAGAATATATTTTGATAAGATTTAGATTGAAATCAGCTAGATTGAATAGTATCTATAAATGGGAATTTTGAACTTGGAAACCGTTAAGAGAATAAAATCGATTTCAGTTTATATTCGCTCTTCTCATTTCAAATCGAGTCTGCTGTTTGAGAACGATGTAAATTGGCTTCAAGTGAGCACGTATTGGAAATAAGTTTTGGTTAGCACGTGAGAATGGTACATATAAAGACAATCTTGTCTAGGGGCACTAAGTATCAATTGTTTGGAAGATCGAAATCATGTTTTCGATTCTCAAGTAGAAATTGCTGGGGAGTGTGCTTTTCGGGGCTGCCAATAATATTTCAATCGTGACTTAAAGCGGTCATTGTTGGATAATAAAGGCAACAATGGCCATGCATGAGCAATGTCAGAGGCATCTGTAAAGCGTAAGAATTCAAAGATTCAAAGTTGAAAGAAGTAGGGACCTATGTGGCTATAATTACTCCGCCTTCAAACCGGAACGTGGATTTGCTGATGTGGTTTTCTTGGTGGGAGAAATATGAACGTTGGCAGCACTGATGTGCCAAGTCCAACCTCCTGTCAAAAAGATTTTGTTTTTAGACAGAATTTACGTCTCACCTAAAGGTTGATACATACGTATCCGGGCTGTGTCTAGGACATGGCTGGACCGTGGTCCATTCGGAGCTCAAAACAATATCAGTGCGTACATTTTATATGAACTCGTTCACTCACGTCCTTATCGTGGTCGTGTAGATGTCGCAGCCAACTGGCTTAATCAGCCGTTTATTTGACTGCCTAGCCTTTCATTGAACGGCACCATTTAAACAGCGGCCTAAGTGACATCCCGGCATTTAATTGAACATCTAGGCAAATTACTTGGTTCAATATCGTTTAATGACTTGCCTAGCCAACTAGCGGAACATAGAGCACAAGGAGCTTAGGGCACCCTGACACGGATAGGTTAGCTTAGAATGTTAGGTTCCTTTAAACCCTGCAGACAGAAATAGGAGTACCGCGCAGCGGGGCTCTGTCGTCGAAGTTAGAATGTTGTTGATTATTGTTAGAATTTAGAATTTTCAAAATTAAATATTTCATATATTTTTGTCACACGGTTACCCATCCTATTCTATGAATGGCCTAAGCATTTGCCGGCCCGTTCAATGAAAAGACTAGGCAGCCAAATAAACGGGTGATGAGGCCAGTTGGCTGCGACGTGGACATAGACAGATTGTCACGGACCGTCAATTCACTCACTGACTCGTTTGATTTCCATGGAAAGTTTCACAATGCCATCTCTAGCAGTGTCTGCTGAGGCTTTTCGGTGTTCAGTATTTACCTACCTCGGTGTCGTGTTTGTCTCAAGTTTTACATACATTATTTAAATTCTCTGAATCTTACGAAGACAGCTAGCGGTCGTTGACTTCTGAATGTTCATTACGTTATGTATAAGCCAATCTCGTGCAGAAATAGTTGGATTTTGTTGCTTGGCGACGATAAACAAGAGACGCGCGTTTTCTTTTTATTTAAGTATCACGTACACAGGGGATGCTTGTGTTGTATGTTCGTTTAGAAGGGTTGTTCTGTCCATGAAGTAGATGGTATCCATGAATTTCAAAGATGAGTAGATATTGGAATAATTATAAAATATATTTCCCAGTGAATTGTGTGCCCAAATAAGCTTTAGTATTTGAATAGGAATCATTTGTTCGCAAGTATTTGAGTTGGTACAGTTAACAAAGCTATTTGGTATGCAGGCAGCTAACTTGCAACTACTTTTAAACAATATTGTGAGTGTGCTGAGTAGACAATTATTGTACACCACACTCGTAAGTATGTCTTAAGCTTAAAAATTCTTTCTTTCTTTCTTTTAGAAATAAATATTAGCAGTGCAGTGGAGAAATTAATATTTTTGCCTGTATACCAAATAGCTTTGTTGGTTGTATTTGCAAAGTACTGCGGAGTACTGACATAGCAAGAAGGTATTGCATGACCATGCAGATATTGGTAGGACGAGCTAGACAAAATGAATGGTCAATGGTCCAAACTAGCGCTGGATCAATGCAGCTTGAAATCATGGTTCTCCTTAGTCCAGTTCTGGGATGATAATGACTGGTAGAAACCCGTAACTTCATTTAAATCCACTCTTAGGTCTACCACTAATTGTAGGTATCTAAGGGTGGATTCAATTCTAAAGGTGGCTAGGTTCTTGTTTTCAAGTTTCTAGTATTTAGTGATTTACCAGCGCTGCGTTATTTATTTTTTTGATATCGCAGCATAAGCTGAGATAGGGACCATTTTGGCCTCGCACAGATAATTATTTTATGATATTGTTTAGTTATTAATTTTATTTTACTGGTTTTTTTGTCTTGTGCGAGTCCCAAATAAACATTTTTCTTTCTTTGTTTCTTTATTTAGGTAAACTATGTCCCAACTTACATGTATAGTGATTTCAATTAAGTTTAAGGGGTTACTTTCCACGTATCACCATGGGAATGTTGATAAATAGCCCTGTCTCATGGTCATGCTATTGTCACCACTTTGTTAATGAATGGGTGCACCATTGCATTACGAAAACAATGCACGTAAACATTACGAAAGTGAAAATCACTGCCTTTTCCTCTTTAAACTCTCCAAAAATAAGAACTTTCGGGTTTGTATGAAATGCTGCTGGGTACTGACCGGTGTTACGGGCTGTAATGTAACATTCGCAGCGAGCATTTTATGTTACGCCGTGTCCTAAAGTTTGTGTAAAACCAAACACTCATCATGTTCGTGCTCGTTTCCACGTACTGACTGCACGAATGCTTGCTTTGTAACATGTTTCATTACGCCCCGTAACACCGGTCCGTACCCATCTTTACATTACGCCCCGTTACACTGGCCAGTGCCCATCTTTAACCTTTTGAACGCCAGAGCCATAAACGCATCAGCGTCCCCCTGACGCCAAGCCACAAATTTGCCGTACTTTTTGTCACAAATTTGTGACGTTTGGCGTACAAGGCACGCACTTGCTTGTCACGTATATGTGACAATGGTGTTCAAAAGGTTACAATTTCCCAAGAACTATAAAATCTTAAAACAGAAACATAAGGTCAACTCTACCTGAAACCATTCTAATCAGTGATCTATCTACTTCATCGAAGTTTCAAGGGGTCAGCAGGTTCTTCTATAGGGGTCTGTACCCTTACAAAAGAACCTGCTTCTCTCAGCTTATGATAGTGATCTTTCTAAGTACCACTTAGGAGTAATTACATACTTGTTTGCAGAACATTCTCGAGTTTATATTGACCTGCGTACAAGTCGTAAGGGACAAAATTGAGTTGGGAGAAACAGCAGATTACGTGTTTCTTTTGAGTCAAAGTTTATGAATGAATTTATTTCGTTCAGAAAAAGTTTGGAGATATTAAAAACTGTTTACTGTGTTTTATTTGTTTTCGGATGCTGAAATATGTGTATTTACCCAAAATAATATTTCAAAGAAGTAAAATTTTAGTTCTTTTGTAGGAGGTAATCTCTGGCTATTTGTACTAATCCGATTCACGAAGATGGTCAATTGTGGTATCTATGGGGAAGACCTTAAAAATCTGGGTTTTATACACTTTAAGGTAAGTACTTAAGCAGCTAAATAGTTTTCGATTGGAGGCGCAGTGGACTGCTCAAAGTTGCTGTCAGTTTAAAAACAGGTTTCACCATATGTAAACTCCGTGGTTCACTTTAAATATTTTTTCCATGTCCGTCGGAGACACCTGTCTAGTTACGTATAAGCTACGCGCGCCCTGGTTATGTCAAGAGCCCTGAACTGTACTGAGAGACACTTCATTCATTTTTATTATAAGGGTACTTATTCTTCAGAAGAGATTTTCGTTTGAAGGTTTTTTTAATTTTCTGTTGGCATTTAGATACGAGAAGCAATTAACTGTATTTTAGGAGACGAATCCCTTGAGGGCTGGTTTTAGGTTCAATTATGTTTAATAATCTTTTGAAATTTTGGAATTCGAAGCTGGACTTATTGCTTCACAGAAATATGGCAGTATCAAGAACTAGGGACGATTGTGGTGATACATTTTCATGTTACCAAAACTTAAACTAAAAGTACCAAAACTGCTGAAATCACGTCTTTTCCGCTTGGAAAGTGGAATAGTCCTATCACACCACCGCTTAAGGGGGAGCTTAGGAGTGGTATCCAAGGATTACATTCAAGCCAATGTAGCCTGCGAACCGCTTCGCCGCCTGCCGCGTCGGACATGAGACAATCGCCTAACAGTAACTTTGTGTCGTAGCGATAAGGACAATTTGGTGTTCAAGTGTGGTACTGACGTGCAGTCGACCATAGTCTTTGAGGAATTCCTTATCAAAAGGCAATACGCATTTACCTGAGCAAGCCTGCGGCGGCAGCGGGAAGATGAGAGTGGTGGAGGACTTGCGCCTGGCGACGGCGCAGCCCAGCGACTGCGGTTTGAAGCTGCGCAGCTGCTGCATGAAGTCGCTGCACTCCATGAGCGCCACGTCCGCGAAGTGCAGGTCGCACAGGATCTGGTTCTTGAAGCGGCGTGCGCGTTTCTGTAGGGGAAGAAATATGTTAGAAATTTGACTTTTTGACCAACTGTGAAAGTACGGGTGACGTTTCCGCCACCTATGGTTAACTGATAGATAAAAATGTATCTTTGGGTTGCATGTAGTTATTATTAAATTCCTAGATATTCTGTTTTTAATAACCTTGCCCCACCCTAAGATTTTTTCTTGCATCGTGGTTTCGTTTGCAAACATACAAACTCACATACACAAACAGCCAGACCCGGAACAACTATTTGTAGGCTATACTAATATTTGTTCCGTGCGGGAATCGAACCCGCGACACGCAGCGCAGCAGGAGCCAATCGCTCAACCACTGCGCCAACCGTGTCGTCAATTGAACGTACCAACCACCACCTTCAACACCAACTAGCGCTGAGGCTTTGTCTGGCATACCAGTATTGTGACGAGAATAATGCTGACCCATAGCCGTTTATGGGTCATGCTTGCGGAAAATAAACTCTTTTTCTTTCGTATTTTCTTTATTTCACCCGCGAATATAGTATTTGAGTTTGAAGGTCGTTTTTTATTCCATAAGCTGGCTAAAGGCTACTGGGCCTGTCAAGAAATCTTGTACCATTCTAAGGTGAGCGCACGTTATGGACACTTTTATCTTTTATTTTATAAAATGGTAGGGTCAATTTCCAAAAACCTTTGGACAACACAGGTTGCCTCCACGTATATTTTTTTCTCTCTTTAAAGCAGAGTTGAACCGATAACTAATACAATAAAGTTCCGCTACTATCCGTCAAGTTACCGCATTGATATCCGACAAGGGAATTGGTTGGAAACAAAGTATCAAGTCAGCTGTATGGATTTATTCTCCTCTAACTCCTACTCCACAGTTTCCCTGTGAATATGGGTGTGGGTGTAATAAGGTATTTTTAAAACAATGTGTACACAATCCATCTTGACGAGGCGAAAAATGTGATGGAAAGCCCATTACGTACCCAAAACATTAACTCAACGGCGAATAAATATTACACCTTCAATAAAGCTCACATATTTTAATTGAAGTGAACGTAATCCTATTGGGATACCTTTAAACAATAACAGCTGGACGAAATTACAAATTAATATGTTCGCAGTATTTCATTTTGTATTGAGACCCATTTAGCCGTTATCTGTTTTTGAATATTGCCAATTTATTTGGGCGTTTCGGTTTGTATCTCGTACACAAGGTATATTTGGATATATTTAGAGTTATGAAACCGAGAAAACTTGGCCATGTGATTAGTTTACCATTTGAGTGTAAAGGAGGTCAAATGAAAAAAAAAATTGGCACTTACAAGTTGTCGCAAAAATCTAAATTTGCCCATATCTTTTTATCGTGTAGACTCAGGACATATTGGTTGATTTATACACACCTAATAGGGACTATAGACCTCAGTATCTGATATAAATTTCAACTTGCTAGGCCCACCCGTTTCTGAGAATATCGGTGGTGACACGCGGACAGACAGACGGACAAGAGAGTGCTTATAATGGTTCTTTTTTTACCTTTTTTAGTACGGAACCCTAAAAATACTCAGATCTAGACATACAATTTAAAATCCCTAACAGCTTAAATGACAGCTCAACAAAAACGTTCGTAAACACTATGTAGGAACATCCCTGATTAGTTTTAGTCTTTCAGTGTTCATTCTGAAAGCTGATTAAACAATAACTCCGTTCAGTGATATATCAACAAAGGTCCCTTATTCATTTTAGTTAGGGTCAGCTCAGATCGAGATGTGACGCACGCAACGATGCTTGTAGAAGCCAGTGGCTTCGCGAACGCGAAAAGTATCGCAAAGTCGCGAGACGCATCGCGAAGCCGCGAGGTGTATTCCGATTTACGTTGAGTAGAACGGGCGAATTATCGCTGCGTCGCGCTGCTTCACGCTGTTCCTCGAGGCGCATTGAGTTGCAGGGTAGCGCCGCGGGGTGTTTTTTCTTTTGTTTTAATTCTCTCATTGAAATGTATACTTTTTTGCGAAGTAAATTAAGTAAAATACTGGTATTCAGCTGAATCCGGTTTGGCTGAGAGCCGACCTCACTATCCTTGTAGTTGGGAAAAGGCTAGGCAGATGATGATTGTATCGTTAACTTGCTCAAATTTCGGGAAATGGAAACACCTGTTTTTGACAGTTTGCGACTGCGACCCGAAAGCAAACCTTCCTTAAAATATGAGAATTTCTCTCTATATGAGCTGACCCTTAGCCTTCTCGACGTTAGGTATAGTAATTTCTTATTTGACTCGGTATAAGAACAAATACGTTTTTTTATATTAAATTGTTTATTACTTTTATTACCTCCGTTCTTCGCGAGTGAAATGTTTTTTTTGAGTTTGTTTTGAGGATGTCAACATACATTTTATACTAATTTAGCTGGAACAATAAGCTTTATTTTCCTTGCTTTTGGAGTTCTTTTCTCTAATTTAATTTTCGTTCACATAATGTTTTCTGTTATTACGATTTAAGTCATGAATGTCGTTGACTTTCAAAAGTGTAAGTATAACAGTACTTTGTTATCATTGTGTTATCAGTTAGAAAACTTATTTACGAGTGCGGAGTGATTGAAACTTATTTATGAACTTATTTATAACATTCAGGATAAGAATGCTTGGAAGCATGCTAGTCCTGCTCCATAGGACAATCAAAAGTGTAATCAAACTGGTTGGCATAATGTATTTAACTATACAAATGTACTTTATTGTGTATTTTTTAAAATTTTATTTTTCTATTAAATAACTCACACACTGTAAAATCAATTGTTTGCAATATTTGTAAATATGTGCGTACCATTTATAGTAAAACTTTTATTTGAAAAGAGTAACTATGGAATTTCTTACCGTTTTTCTCCATAAGATTCTACCTTTGTGAATGAACAGTGGAGTCACTTTATTTTTATACATATTCTTTTAACTGTAATGTTGACGTTCAAAAGTGCCTTTTAATGGCCTAATTGGAATACACGTTTTGACTTTGACTTTGATTGAACTTACACAATCCTATCTCCAGCTCCTATCACAAAATATCGATGACGTAACTCCTGACTTAACAATATATTGTAAGATACATTTTCTCCCATTATTAATGAATAAATAGCTAAATAACTATAAAGAACAAAGAACTCATTATTGTTACAAAAGGTTTGCTTATTAACGGACCCTTATGAGCGTGATCAGTAAATCTTGGCTGTCGAGAATCTGTGAGATAGTGTCCACCGAAACGATTTCTAAGAAGTTGTGATGATAGTGGGTTCCTATTCACTAACTGCTTGATACATTAACAGCTACGTCCTTAAATAACTCATTCGAGTTGTTCTCGACCTTTCAGGCTGGCTTCGTAAGCTTGTTACGTAAATTCGAAGGTTTTTTACAAGCTTTTATTTTTCCAAACATTAATAATTTGTGTATTGTGAAAAGCGGTGAAATGATATTTATATTGTGAGGAATGGGTGTGCAATGTTAGGTATAAATATTTGTAATATAACAATAATAACAATCCCACAATCCCTTAAGACCAGGGTCTTTAACCAGTGCGTCCTTCCCGTAATGACTTACGGAGCCTAAACGTGGACACTCACCATAGGCCTGGTCCACAAATTCAAGGTTGCTCAGCGTGCAATGAAGAGAGCAATGCTCGGGATTTCTCTGGTGGATAGAATTCGCAACGAAGTCATTCGCCAGAGAACTAAAGTCACCGACATTGCGCGTAGAATGAGCATGCTGAAGTGGAAGTGGGCCGGCCATGTCTGTAGACGGACAGACGGTCGATGGAGCAGACATGTGGTAGAGTGGAGACCGCGTATGGGCAAACGTAGTGTGGGACGCCCTGCGGCACGATGGATCGATGATTTGAAGAAGGTGGCTGGCAGCGGATGGATGCGGACCGCTCAGGACCGGGATGGTTGGCGATCTTTGGGGGAGGCTTACGTTCAGCAGTGGACGGCAATTGGCTGATATG
>NDFZ01005010.1:208560-239351 GCA_002192655.3 Mamestra configurata
GAAACGTGGACACTCACCATAGGCCTGGTCCACAAATTCAAGGTTGCTCAGCGTGCAATGGAGAGAGCAATGCTCGGGATTTCTCTGGTGGATAGAATTCGCAACGAAGTCATTCGCCAGAGAACTAAAGTCACCGACATTGCGCGTAGAATGAGCATGCTGAAGTGGAAGTGGGCCGGCCATGTCTGTAGACGGACAGACGGTCGATGGAGCAGACATGTGGTAGAGTGGAGACCGCGTATGGGCAAACGTAGTGTGGGACGCCCTGCGGCACGATGGATCGATGATTTGAAGAAGGTGGCTGGCAGCGGATGGATGCGGACCGCTCAGGACCGGGATGGTTGGCGATCTTTGGGGGAGGCTTACGTTCAGCAGTGGACGGCAACTGGCTGATATGATGAATAATAACATATAATTTAGTTTGATATAATTTTCATTTGTTATAATCAAAATCATCTATTGTTATAACAACACTAAATGATATACATCCAAGAGATATAATTTCATTTCATATAAGTCAGTTGACATATCATTCAAAGTAATAATGTTCATATTGTATTTTATTTCTTTTGACCCGTCAACATGACTTGCACGGAATTAGTAAATGCGTCCTGCTTACTTATAGCCAAGTTGCCGTCTTGAATAAGATTGGGAAACACCACAGATCTAATGATCACTAATTTTATCTTATGTACATTTGGCTTAAACATAGATATTATATTTCTATACAGGTAATTTGTAAATTTAAGGAAAGTTGATGGGCCCCGTCAATTCTTCCATCAATTTTTGGGCATGGCGGGAGCTAATTGTCAGGGTGCCTTATGTTCCCTAACGGGCGCGGTCGCTCTTCGTTTAGCGGTTAGATGAAATGCAAGAAGATAATTAGATCAAAAGAACGTTATACTAAATAAGAATATACGAAACGAACGTTATAGAAAGTGTTGTTATAACATAATATGTTATTATACAAACTGAACGTTATATTAAATTAAAATTATGTAAAGTGTTGTTGTGAAACGCAGTCTAAGGGAAGACCAAAGAGACGATGGATGAATTGTGTGAAAGATGTTAGCTCTAGAAAGGTGGTGACAACCTGTCTACCAGGTGATGATGATTAATATAGAAGAGGAAGACATATTGCATTGACTGCAAACAGACTGTTGGGCAAGAGAGTAATGATGGAGGATACGAACAATAACTAGGACTTAATGCATCAATTGATCTTCTCAAATGTGTGACAACCATCATCGAACTTTAGAAGCAACGACGAGTAGACGTCATCCATATCTGGTTTTGGCACAAATAATATGTATCATCCGCTGAACATCGGTCTAAGTATCTTCCATCCTATATGACGAACAAACGCAGCATAAAATGGGAGAAAACGGAATAAATCGCGTAGTAACAACCCTAATACAGGTAGCAAGATGAGCGTACAGCTGCGTCACTGGGTGATGGGCTCGCGTGCCAGCCCTGTCATGCTACACTGGGCGCCAGGTGCAAGGTGTGAAGAAATGCGGGTTTTTCGTCTTTAGTAAAGGAAAATTGTGGTTTCCTCTTGATTGAGTATTTTATATGTAAAACAATTCAAATTTTGATGGTTTTCTTAATTTCATGAAAGGTTTTAGTCTCGTGTAGTTTGAGTTTGTTTTGATGAAGTTTGTGAAATGTGTTTAACTGCACATTAAAAAAAAAAAATCTGGAGTAAATAATCACTTTTTTTATTATGCCTACATGTTTTTATCGTTTAAGAAGCAAAAAGCATTTGTTTTTTTAATAAATTAGTACGAGGAAGTCTCTGGTTTTGAAGTTTCCCCATTCAACCCCAGTTTCGAAAAAATATCTCCATATCTACATCGACATAATGCAACTTTGTTGTTACACCTGGGACTTTACCGAAAACGTAAGGTATGCCATAACCTTAAAGCGAATGCAGACATCTTGCGTTTACGTGACTCCACCTATAGGTTCCAATCGAAGCCAACATATTGGTTCCACGCAAATTTATCGGCCATACCATACCTTATTGCCTTGGCCAAATGCTGACAAATATTGAACCCCAAATGGAGTTCATTTGACTAAATTGTTCATGACTTACCGAGACCAATAAAAATAACATTTTATTGATACAAGTGTGGAAGAAAGCGTGCACGGAAAGCATTTTCTATTCCACACGATTCGCTTAGTCTTGCATTTTTAAACAGTAAATTACGATGTCTGAAGTGAGTGAATGTGCATGTTAGGGTAAACAAGTTCGGGCACGCCACTTTTGTGGCTATAAGTCCCCTCTTTGAGGAGTGGCTAGAGAGGCGCCACGGCGTCCTCACCTTCCGCCTGACGCAGGTACTCATCGGACACGGTTGTTTCGGGAGCTACCTGTTTCGGCCTGTTTCTGTGAGTATCGCCCGGAGGACACGGTGGAGCATGGGTCCCCTATGTTGTTTCGAACGTCGCTGTTGCGACACACGCTGTTGCGAATTATTTTTCCACTGCCTCACAGGTTCGAAAGCTCATGGACTCGAATGAAGTAGTCGCGAAAGACGCTGTTTCGATAAACATTTTCACTGCCTCATACGCTCGAATGCTTGTGATTTCGATTTATTTAGTCATAAAGTGTACAGAAAAATATTTAAGCAGTAATTAAATTAAATCAACAAATTCGGTGTCAACATCACTATTTAATATTATTATTATATATATACGGGGAGGTCTGCCCTGCTTGGGCGGAGCACCGCCGTGTCCTTGTCGAGGCGATCGGCGGCGCGGCCTCTCGCGACTGGCCCTGGTTTAATCCACGGCCCGGAGCGAGGAGGCATGAAAAGCAGTCACTTCCTTCTGCGAAGCAGTAATGCTAGCGAAGCAGGAGGTAGGCCGCGCGAGGGAGAGGCAAACCTCACGTCCCATCCGCCGCAACAAACGACGACGCCCCGGGCGTTGGAAGTCGCAGGCCGATTCTCGGCCACCGTAGGCGTGGGCCTGCGGACGGCGAGCGTTGGGTGGGTCGCCGTCGATAAGAACACAGCCCAGGACGACGTGTTGTGTTCCATGCGCGCCTCAAAGAGATGTCAGCAAAATAGACGGGGTCCGTTAGTTAGTTAGGTCCTAACCTATGTGGAATTTCTTAGACAGAGTCACTGCGACCCTGAAACGCAAAGGGCCATTAGAAGGAACACGGATGGGTTTTAGTCTAACACGCCCTTCCGTTCCGCCTAGAGGGAGTCGAATTTAATAATTCTTTAATATTTTATTTACTTTGCTGAAATGGTAAAAATATAAAAGAATTATAAAATTCTATCGATTCGTATTCTAAAAAATCTCAACCATTTATGCAAAGGTCGGTCAGCTAATTATTATAACTGACTGTACATTATGTAATTGTTTTAGTATAAGGTTAAAATAATGTTAGAGTATTTGTGGAAAAAGAAAAATATGAAACGTTTATCTTGCACAAACACAATTTTACTGAAAATATTTTACAGATATGTACTAACAATATTCATAACATTACTAGTGACAAAGTTAACCTTAAAACATTTCTGATTGGTTTTCGGATTGGCGTTAAAATGTTGTATCTGTTGAAATGATCGGCTCAAACTCCTAGGCATGGAGTTGACAACCAGTCTCAACTTTGGTGCCACCATTGAGCACAAAGCCCAAACTGCGGCCAAAAAGCTGGGCATCCTAAATAGAGTGAAGCGATACTTCACGCCTGGACAGCTTTTAACCCTCTACAAAGCACAAGTCCGATCCTGCATGGAGTATTGCAGCCACCTTTGGGATGGCTCAGCTAAATACCAACTTGCCGCGCTTGACTCGGTGGAACACAGAGCTAAAAGGCTCATTGGCGACGTAAGACTGGTGGATGCCAAGCTTCACAGCTTGGCTCATCGCCGCAAGGTTGCCTGCTTGTCGGTCTTCTACAGATTGTACTTCGGGGAGAGTGTCCAGGAACTCCACGATCTCATCCCACCGGCCCCCTTCTACCATCGGACATCTAGACGCACTGCAAGTTACCATCCCTACCTTGTTGCTATTCCACCAATTCGCACTAAACGTTTCCAAACGTCTTTTATAATGCGCACAGCAAAGGAGTGGAACTCTCTGCCTGCGTCTGTGTTTCCGAACGCATACAACCCTAATCTCTTCAAAATTAGAGTGAACAGGCTTCTTCTGGGTAAGCTCGCTCCATCGTCGACTTTGTCTCTGTCTTCTATGACCTAGACTAGAGTCAAGAGCAAACAAAATTAAATTAAAAAAAAAAAATTACAATGAAAAAATATGACTTTTGTTCTACATATTCACGCCAATATTCTCGATAACTCTCCAGCGATTTAACTCGATTAGTTTAAATTCACTCAACAAGGTCTCTTAAGCTTGAGAATCAAACTTGGTCGTTACGTCGAGAAGCACTCAAAACACTATAGAAGCTCTACGAGTTTAACAGCCCGTTAATGATGATTAAAAAACTTTATTTTATGCGAAACACATCCCCAGTTAACGTTCATTGTTATTTATGACATTAGGTTGTAAAAGTACCAACCTACTAAAAAGTAGGCACGTTCCAAAATGAGTCGTTTTTATTTTTCGAATGGAAGAAACATTATTTCCTTTTTAAAGGTTTGGTTTGTGGCCACGACTACCAACCGTAAAATTGGGTTTTATTTCAATATTCTTTGTGTTTGTTTCGAACTGATTGAGTTCGATTTAGTGTGTCGGATTGGAAATGCTCAAATCTCTGTCATCTTCGCTAGATTGTTTGTTTTCTCTAACTATATTAAGAACGTCATCATGTTGAAAAGTACAATTTTCTCAAATACTGTCTTTCTAGTTGTTTATAGCCAAACACCGAATAGAAAACGTAATCTTTTGCCCGTCTTTTCACGTTTAAACATTCCTGTTTCAACAAAAATCAAAGTCAGTTTAAAGTGTAAAAGCACAACATTAATCTACATAAAAATATCGTCACATGTCAGCGAACATCGCAACAAAAGGCGAGTTTATCTAAAACCTAATTCAGTACAAAAGCCGTTGAGTACGAACAAAATAAGGCAGAGTCGACTCGCCCTTTGTTTACAAGCGACGGGAATTTTATGCACTCTTTTGAACCCTGTCTCTCCGCCTCAAATTTATTTTTCTTCTAGCGTATCGTCGTAGTTTCGAAACCAGGTTTATTTTCTAGTACACCTTATTATACTCCGGCATTTTGTTCGAGATTCAAGACTTGTTTGGGGGTAATTCCGTAATTTATGTTGAGGATTTTGATCAGACATTCTTATTTGTCATTTGGATCTTTAATACGAATTGCTTGTCTTTCAAGTTTATTATTTCTTGATCTTCCATTCAAAAATTTTCAATTTGGTACTCTATCAGCATTGTGCCAATATAGGAACAACAAATATAACTGTTATAATTGAGAATCCCAAACAAAGCAAAAATTTAATTAAAATCGGAGCCCTACTCAGAGCCAAAGTTTAGAGTTTGATGGATTTATTTGATACCTGCCAGGGCTTTGTAAGCAGGCCCCGATCAAAGATGTCCAATACCGCTAACTTGGGCCGTTAATACTCAACGCTCACAATTTCAAGGAGACAAATTTTCATTTAGATCATTTAGGTGATAAGTCAAGCGTTCCAGACAATATTATCGGTGAAATTTTTAAGAAGGACTTTTTATCGGTAACCCATCTTAGAGATCTTAGAGAGCTGAGAAGTTTTATATTTTGTCATAGTCGCATTCGAATTCAATGTTCTTGATTAAATCAACTATTAAATGACTGATTCAAACGTAATCCTACTAATATTATATAAGTTATGTTTAAGTTTGTATGTTTGTGCAAAATCGGCTGAAGGGATTTGAATAAAATTTGGCACACATATAGTGCATATCCTGGAATAACACAGGGTACTTTTTATGGATTTTTATGCGAGCGAAGCCGCGGGCAGAATGCTAGTGAAAAATTTAAATCAAATTAGAAACAAACTTATGAAATCAAATTCACATTGACGTGCGTACTTTTTACTTTTCCAGTAAGAATGTCAATTCATCATATAAAGCTTAACACAGCCCAATCTAATTAAATTTTCCCATTCAGGTCGATTTAATTAAAATCCATTCATTGATTTTGTAAACCGATCCAAATAAATAGAATGTCCATTTAAAAAGAGCCAACATTGGTTCCAGTGCCGCTTGGCTGGCAAACCAACCAACATTTCCTTTAATTTATTGTACAAATATGTTATGGACCGCTTGGGTACTGGTGTGGAAACCTGTCTATATATTCGGGGACAACATATGGAACGAGGCTTCGTATAAAATTTTCGATTGGCTTTGCGCAGAGATAAATAAATTTTGATACCCTGGACTGGTAGGAGTCAAACGAAATATGAAATGCCTGCAGGAAAATATTGCACGTGTGGTATATTATTGGTTTGAGTTGAGTTGCAAATTATTGGAAAATGGTAAGTGAATTAACGGATAACATTATTTTACTACGTGAAATTATATGTTGTGGTGACGTTTCGTTAAACATATCTACGTCAGATGCAAATAAACCACCGTCGGCGTCGTTTTACGTTGTAATTAAGTCCAGATCTGCTTGGCTTTTTCCCAACTATATTGGGGTCGGCTTCCATTTAGACCGAAATCAGTTGAATACCAATATTTTACGTAGGGAGACTACCTCCACAATTCAGTAACTGGCTAAAACGGTACTTCTTGGAAAGTTTGGTGGCAGATTTTCTGGCTTTTTAAAGACTTTAACGATGAAATGTCAGCCGGTACCAACGCCTTAACGTACTTCCCGAGACACGGAGGAGTTTTTGTAAGTTAAGATGGTCACCCATCTACAGACCGACCTTGGCATGCGTTGATTAACCTTGAAGATCGACCCGAGTGGCTCCAATGTTACGTTGTTTTTAGGGTTCCGAAGTCAACAAGGAACCCTTGTAGTTTCGCCATGTCCGTCTGTCTGTTCGTCCGCGGTTTAGCTAAGAGACGCCTAGCGTTAGAAAGTTGAAATTTGGTATGGGTATACCTACATATTAATTACGCCGACAAAGTGGTAAAATAAAAATCTTGAAATACATTTTTAAGGGTGGCCCCCTACATGTAAAGTGGCGATGATTTTTCTTTTTTTCTTCTACCTCATAGTGCGGGGTATGTCTTTGGATAGGTCGTTTAAAAATATTAAGTGTTTGGTAAAACCATTTTTCGATTCAAGGATCTGTTTGTGAAATATTAAGCTTTAAAGTACTAATTTTTATTAGAATCAAGTGCCCCGCCCCCTGCCAGCTAAACGGTTGCTTTTTGAGACCTGAAAAAAATCATAGTAGTAGCATAATATATAACGAATTTAAAAGGAAAACTATCACAGCTAAGTAGGCTTTACAAGTTAACGAGTAATATTCGACCAACTTATAAAATGTAACTGATCAGGTAAAAAATTCGTAGTAACCACATAGAAAAAGACTTAAAACTAAGTGTATAGCCAATTTTACTATAAAATTGTAATGTCATAGTAAAATTTGCTACTTTTGGTCATGGCTTACGGGACGGGTAACGACTGATCCTACACTGTGCGTTGCCCGACACGCACTTGACCGGTTTTAAATGAAACTGTCTTAGCTACTCATTCGAACATTTGATAACGTTCTACATTTACTTTAGCACTCCTAAAGAATGGAAAACACCGAATCGACGGAACAATAGGCTAACAATTAACAATAGTCTTTCTAATTAGCCCAAACTCATTCATTTACACTGAATAGGCGTATGAATGACAAAGGAAGTTTCAGTGGAAAATTGCTCGCTCGAATATTTTGTCATTTCGAACGATTTGGCTTAAAAATGTGACGAAAAACGAACAAAGGTGAGTTTTATTCAAATGTCTATCGGTTGGCTTTGTATGAAGCTCATGTGCAAACAAAATGAACGTCTGCTACAGATTTATGAAGTTGACTAGTGGCCTTTGTGTTTAGGAATTCGGTACGGTATGCTTTGTACAACGAGTTGGTAGAGCCCAACATTTTAGAAAAAACAGACATAAGAGAGAGAACGCAAACTGTAACGTCAATGTTTGTTTGTTTTGTTGTTATTGTAATAACGGACGCATGAGTCGATCTTCGAGGTTAAGCGACACTTCCCGAGGCCGGTTCGTGGATTGTGACTATCCAATACATACCGAGATTTCTCCATACCTCGGAAAACATGTGAAGCCGTTGGTCCTAGCTGTCATTTGAATAAATCTTTAACAGTTGTTACGGATAGACAGAAGTCAGAAAATTTGTCATCAGTCGTGGAGGGTTCACTGGGTTGTGGAGGTCAGAAGCAGTTGCACCATGTAAAGTAATTGTACTCAGCTGTATCCAGTCAGACGGGAAGCCGACACCAGTATAGTTGGAAAAAAGGATCCACAGACTGATATTGTTTATTAAATAAATGTATATGTCACCGGAAAATTGCAAACGCCGTAAGACTCTAAAATACCGCGTGGAATTTAATTAATAAGACACGGATATATTGGAAAATATTACATTTGGGTGGGATTTATTGTATACAAAATTATATTTTCATAATGTATCGAGAAACTATAATCTAATAAAGATTTATTACTATCTTACGGAGTCTGCAATTTTACGGTGACATATATATAATTCTTTCGTTAATGGTGACTGAGTGACTGATTGACTGACTGAGTGACTGCGAGACAAGGCACAGCCGAAACTACTAGTCGTAGTAAACTGAAATTTGGCATGTAGGTTGCTTGGATAGTGTAGAGAAGTACCTACTAAGAGAGGATTTCCCGAAATCCCTACGGGAACGGGAAAAAAACGGGATATGCGCGCACGAAGTCGCGGGCAAAAGCTAGTTAGTAGATAATATTGTTTTAAACTTGTATAATCAAATTACTATAACGATTTGGGTTATGCCTACCATTAGCTACTCGATTTCACGAATTTGAATACAATTTGAATATTGTTGAATTGGTTTGATATGATCTTGGTTATGTGTTATCTACACGGTATGTTAATTTTACGTTCAGCCTTACATCATGTTATTTGGCACATAAATAGATACCTACTTACTGAAAACTGTTGATATTTGGGGTAAGTATATAACTTACACAACGAGGAATCAAGGTATTGATTCCTCGTTGTTATAGGGATCGCTAGCCCTACTGATGAGCATCTTAGCAGCCCCGGCATCTGGATTTGTGTTCGGTTGATGGCAAAAAGCTCGCCCTCTATAACATGAGACTTAGATATGTCTGGTGAAATGTGAGGGTATTATAGAATCACCTCTGCTGAGCTGTTCAGGGAGTAAGGGCGTAGTATTATTAAATTTGTTATGTTAAACTATCAACTCAAGATAAATCACCTGTATGAGCCCCATTTAGCCACACTAAAAGTGATCAAGTGTCCGCCTTCACAGATTCCTTTTAAACCGATTTCAAAAGTGGAGGCGTTTATGAAGGTATTTATGTATATTTAGTTCTTCAGTGAACGAGCTCATACTGGTAGAACTCAACTCTACCAAACGGACGGACGGACGGGTCAAAGGAAAACGCGCTCAAGGTAGGACATCGACAAAATAGTCCGATGCCATAAAGAAGACTGTTGGAGGCACCATGTACAGAGTGGTTCACACTGCAGAAGACCGTATGGCTTGGAGGCGCGGGCCTGCGGACGGCGAGCTTTGGGTGGCCCGCTGTCCGATCATAACCAGGCCCGGGTCGATGGCGCGTTGTATTCCACGCGGGCCTCAAAGAGATGTTAGCATAGGAGACGGAGCCTGCTAGGGCCATTGCGGAATTTGTTCGAAAGAGTCGCCGCGGCCGTGGAATGCACAGGGCTTTAGAAGGAAAACGGATGGGTTTTAGTCAGTAAGAGACTGACACGCCCTTCCGCTCCACCCAGAGCGGAAGAAATCATTTGATAAACATTTAAAAAAATGGCTTGTAGACGCGTCGTAAGTGGTCGCGATCCTCAGCAGTGAGGGAACGACGAAGAAGTTCTTCAGTTGTTTGTCAACTGAATCCAATAATACCCAGGTATTCATGTCTATTCAATTTCATTTCAATATTTCATTTGAAATGAATATTGCGATCTGTTATAAAACCGCCGGAAATTAAGTACTCTACTTCAATCACAATGAATATTTTCCTTGTTTCCGGACAGGAGATATTATTAAGTTATCATTTTGGACGTGTCTACTTTTAGTGTCTCCAAGTGAGATATTTGAAAAAGAATTGATAGATTGAAGGTTGGAAAATATTAAATATTATTCAGTATTTACTTAGAACTTATTTATTTTGTTTTCAATGTAATGAGCACAAAAGGTATTTGTTTAATTAAAACTTAGATACTCGTACTTATTTAACTGAAACAAGCATAACTAAATGAAGTAACTATAATACAATACAAGAATATTTACTAATTCTTTTCTACACACGCAGCAGACCAATTTGCTGTATTATAAAATATCTACCTATAATGCCAATATTGACTACTAGTTTCTCGGTGACTTCACCCACATGAAAGCCAGAAATTATGTTTAGCCCACGGCTCCGCCCGTGTGAATGTCGAAAATTATCCCAAGGGAACATAACCCCGGGATAAAAACTATCCTATGTCCCTTCCCGGGACTCAAACAGTCTCTATAGCCGTTTGCGCGTGAAGAAGTACACACACTTACAAACTTTCGCCTTTATAATATTAGTGTCATCACACTAATATTATAAAGGCGAACGTACTCCCGGGGTAAAAAGTATCCTATCGCCGTGTCCAGGGTACAATTTATCCCTGTACCTAAAAGCTAGACCACAAACAAAATTGGAAATGCAAGTTACATGAGAGCACATAATAGAGCAGCAAATCTGAGCTCACGGTCACCATGAGGAGCCAAGGAATGCAGTCGATGTGGCTGAAATCGGCTAGATGGCATCATCATCGACATTAAAACATGTTTAGGCGTGTAAACGCTACATACAACCACATCTACAATATTACTTTGGATAAGCATATAAGAGGTGTGATAGATACAACCAAAATAATATCATTACCGCCACAAATAATTACGCTAACTCCATCTTTGAAGGAGGTACCAACCTAATTATATAACTTCTGAACCACGTGTTAATACGAGTAGTATAATGGCCATTATTGTCATCAAAGGCAGGATTCTGTGAACTAACGGAAGGGAAAGCCGTTTATATCAAAGCCTCTTTAGTTATATATAATGTGGGGGTAATGACGCTCATTGTGTTAACAAAGATAAGTCTGGCTTGTTGAGGTGAATGAAATTATAAAGTGACTTGTTGGGATAGATATTATTTATAATTCCATTATGTTTAACCTATACTTATAAAATAAATACCATATAGATATTCTTTTTTCCTGTTTTGTTTGTCTTGTGCGAGTCCCAAATATTTTTTTTATTTCTTTATTTCTTTCTTTAAATTGAGACCCTCACAGTAACGACAACACCCTCTCATATGACATGTCACACGACACAGTTTGAAACACATAAAAAATCAAATAGGCTTTGATAGACGGACGGACAGAAGCACAAAGTGTATACGGGTACCGTTTCTTCATACGGACGTTTACAACCCTGAAAATCACCAAAATCCGATGGCTAGATAAGTTTTACGTTAGCAGCCAAAACACAAATACATTTTTATACAAATAATAGAATTATTAGGTCTGGTGGTCATATTGATTTTGGCTCCCGTAAGAAACAAAAAGAAGTTGTGTTGAAATATTTAGTCGTTATCAACAACTAAAATATTATTATTACCGCCACTTCTTACCGAACGCCTTCCGCTTTTTGACTTTCCGTATTGACGCAAATGCCAGTCTTAACTTTGTGGGTGTTTTCATCTAAAATAAGTTGCCTGTTTTTGTCACTGAGATTTTAATTCTCAACACCATATTAATCTGACGATGGTTTTTTGGTTTTGATAAACAGTAGCTGTCTATAACGAGTGCTAAGAGAGTGTCCCTCTTGTATTCATTGCAACATTAGAATAATAAGGAAAAGCTGCCATTTAATGTTCCCTTCTTTTAAATATACTTAATATTCCTTGTCATTTAGAGGTCTTAGAATGATGGGACAAAGCTTTACTTCGTGCAAAGGTCATTACGAAAAAGTAACTTCCTTGTTAAAAGATGTTTGCCAGAAGTTACTTCTCTACAGCAGGGCATTTAATGTTTAATTAACCTAAGAAGTATAGGGCCATTACTCTCATGCAAAAACAAGCCACCCAAGTTTTTGATGCTTAGATCAGTTTGGATCAGAAGCAGCGTTGCAATAAAGTGGACCGATGACCTGCATGAAGTCCGCGATTCCCCGGGATACGAGACGCACAGGACTGGCGAATATGGCAATATTTGGGGGACACCTAGTTCAGCAGTGGGTGGTCTTTCAGCGGAAATTATGATTAAGATTATCCGTGTGGATCAATACAAAGTTACGCCTGTAAATTTCGCCGGGCACAAAAATGGACTCAAAGCCAAATTCAATTCATTTATTTCAACTAGACCATTAAAAGGCACTTTTGAACGTCAAATTTACAGTTTGAAATTCAAATATTAGTGACTCTACTTGTCCATTCGCAAAAAGTAGATTCTTATGGTGAAGAACGGACAAGAAACTCCATAGTTCTCTTTTCAAATATAAGTTTTACAATATTTTGTATAGATAAATTGATTATATTATGTGAGCGCAATGCACCCAACATTACCCTAATATATAGCACACACTTATATACTAATAGGTATAACAAAGCAATACCAGCAGAGATAAAACTAAATTTGCTAGACTCCGGGCTGCTACTGAAATTCCAGATGCAAAAACCCAATAAACTAAACCCGGGTATTGAACCTAAAACCCCAGGCTCAGCAGTAGCGCTTGCTAGATTAACGAGGCAGTTAAGATAAAGTGAAGTAAAATTAGAATCCTCAAATATGTTTGTAAAGATTTTTATTTCCTTAACTGTCCTCTCAGCAAGAAAGCCAATTGATCAGTCTTACATTAAGCAAAGTTGAAACAAATATGTAGGTAATCAATCTTCCTATATCAAAATGTGGCCAAAATAATTCAAATAAAAGCTCATTAATCTCGAGGGGAAGTTGAGACAAGGACTACTATTAACTCAATTAAGGATGACCCAGACCTCCTCGATCGCTTCCTGATTTATTACTCTCATTATTTTCTGGATATTAACGACAATTTAGCTGTTATGATGGTTGTTTTTTAATTCACTTGAACTGATAAAGGCTTTTGGAGTTTGTTAACATTGAATATTGAGTAATTGCGAAAGTTTTTTTTTAAACGTTGACGTGTTTGATTCCTCTTCGAGTCTCCTTCTTTCCGTCTCCTTTGTATCTTTTAAGGGTTCTGCCATATCCGTTCGTCCGCGGTTTTACTTAGACACTATTTATGCTTCGAAGCTGTAATTTGGCATGTTTATAGATATATAAAATAAAATTTAATAAATGTATTATTGCGTAAAACTTATCTAGCCAGCGGATTTTGGTGATTTTCAGGGTTATAAACGTCCGTATGAAGAAACGGTATACACTTTGTGTTTCTGTCCGTCCGTCTATCAAAGCCAATTTGATTTTTTATGTGTTTCAAACTGTGTCGTGTGACATGTCATATGAGAGGGTGTTGTCGTTACTGTGAGTCTCAATAAAAAAAATATATATTAATGGTATTTATTTTATAAGTATACGTTAAACATAACACTGTAGCACGACAATATCTTCGGTCATTTTATGCTAGATGAAGCTGGCAGAAAAAAATTTAGAAAAAAAAGTTACTTTAGTAGATATTTGCAAAGAGACAAAATAAGCATGAGAGGGCTTAGCTCGAAACACCTGGGCTAAATCCCAGTATCATTTAAGCTAGTGAATATACATGAACATATCAATGCAGTGCACTATATCTAATAGATCAAGTACGGAGGAAATTGCAGATCGACTAAATCAAGATTGAGCCGGAAAGTCATGATAGCGTCCGGGATTAATCACGCCAAACTGTGCTACTGAGGAAATTTCACATCTCTATTATAATCTATGGTACAGATGCGAAACCTACGTACGTACCTAGTACCTACCTATATGCTAAGTAAGTACGTGCTGTCGTGGACATTATTATCTCGACGATTGTGTGACTTGTAATTAAACTAGCTGCCGCCCAAGGCTAAATCCCCCCAAACCCCAAACCAACCTACCTTTATTCATAAAAAAAGAAAAATAAAAAGTTGACCTATATTGGTTTCTGCAACATAGCTCAACTTTAACGAAGTATTTAAATCTCACACTCCTCCGTGATATGCTTAAAGAGGGTACAACGTTTTTTCTTCACAGATTAAAGATCAGGAAATTTTAGTTGGTGAATGGTCATCCTAATATTAATTGAGATTCAATATTATGATACAAGGAGTTGTAGAAAAAGATTGACAAACAGTAATGACTTATGATTTGCAGAAACAAAACTGGACTTTCATGAAAACACGTCTGTCGATATACTGTGTATAGGTTTATCTGGAACATAGTTTTGTTTTTTTATTTAATGTGTTATTTTCACACCATTATTTACATCAAAACTTATTTATGATACCTGCATCCACATGAATCACAAACCCATTCAATTTCCATAAAATCTTGGCGCACAACCCCAAATCACCATTGACCAACCAAAAAGAGATTTCAGCATTTGTTTCGTCATTCTCCTAGTGATTGATTCGCCTTCACGCGGTAATAACTCTCCGACTTGGACAAGGGTGATAAGCTTTAGCGGGTGCTGAGGCGGGAGCGAAGTATCAAACATCATAATATGAAACCGCTGTTTGCGTTCATACTGAGCCTCTAGAAAAATGACATTCTGTAATGACAGCCGTAGCGTGCCGAAGGCGACTGTCAAAACATCAAAAATGTATGGAATTGACAAACGCTGTGGACATGTCACGTGATCAATCCATTATATTTTGGCATTTCGACAGTCGCATTCGCGGATAAAATGGAATTTTGTCTAGAGCCTCAGGGCCTCAGTTAATATAGCGGTAGCGGAGCGATCGTCTATTTTTTTACACCGAGGGATCACGTCCAGCCTCTACAAACCACTACAATTACTCGCGATGCACTGTTACCACCTAAGCCAGACAAAGTACCATTTTATTAGCGAATGCGACTGTCGAAATACTAAAATATAGGAGATTGATCACGTGACATGTCCACAGCGTTTGTCACTCCCATACATTTTTGTCGTTTCGCCCCGCCACGCTACCTCCAAGAGATGTCACTTGGTTAGAGCTTCTAATCGCGTCAGCTATCGCGCCCGCACCCGCCTTAGTCACCGCGCGTTCGCTATGGACAAGGCCTTTGACGGGCTTCCCACGTAATACGCCTTTGATTAATTTAGATCAAAGTATCCATGTCCTTGCCGTATAAGTGCTGGGATTTATTTTATATGGTACATCAAGGTCGCTGCTGTATTCATAGCGAGATAATAAGGTTGTACGGCTTGGTTGAGGGTTAGGTGGGAACTGTAATATGTGGGCCAGAAATTATATTTGGATTCTATTGGTAGATTTATAGTGTCTCTCATATTCTCCAGGTCTGACCTTCCTAATGTCTACAACCACTGTTGTGCTATCAACTGAAATCTCTTTATTTACCAACTTTTTTAAAGCAAAAAGTAACAGGCAATTTACTAGAAGTTTAAAAACAAGTACAAACTTCACATCGCTTCGACTAAAATAAGTAAACTTTGTAATTTACAAAGCTCAAACCTTCATCACCAAAACCAAACCAAAATAATCCAACAAATTCGTTAACTGTGAACGAACGTTAATTTTCTATGAGCGCAATCACAACATTAGATGGTAGTACCAAAAAACCTCTCGACACAGGAAGGCGAAATCCAGACAGCCTTATAATTATTTCACCAGGCTGTGGGGCTAACCCTACTCAATGATTCAGTACAAAAGAGCAGCAGTTTCCGTGATTGACAGCGCGATAATGTAGGGCACATTCGCCACATTCTGACTAATCCGCGTTTTCTGAGTAAGAGTCTTAGAATACAGAATACAACAGAAAAGGTCTGGCTGTTTGTGTACATATGTAACTTTGTATATTTGTAAACGCACCTACGATACAGGAGACACGATTTCTTCTTTTTTTAAATCTTAATTTGGAAAAAAGGCTTTAATCGAGGAGCGACTATGCCAGCCTCGAGAAACGATTTATTAAAAAAAAACCGCTTACTAAATTTCAATAACTGCTCGATATTAAATAGGTAATGTACTTTAGACGTTTTGTTAGAACCTTATTTCTGGAACTTGCTTGTTACTAATATCTTCGCTAGACACACAGAAAAAAAAACTGTTTGCTGAGAAATTTACATTAACGCTCTCAAGCTAGACATAGTATTTTAAGATTCATATAAAAATCTAAATAGCGTCGGTTACATTATCAAAAATACTGGACACGTTTTTTTTCTTTTGCCACGTTTTAATTTTGAAGTGATAACTTCTTATGGGAGAGTAAACCGCTTCGTAACGTAACGCGTTACGGCGCCCGTCTGTCTGGCTTCTCTTTCTCTCACGCATACGGCAGCGGTAGGTAGGCTCTTCCTCTCTCACTCTAATCCACAGCGCTAGTTGTATTTCAGACAGACGCTTTCCATATTAAATAGTTAATGATTTTATTAAGCAAAAAATACGCGTCCAAAATTTTTTTACACTTACTAACTGACTTAAATAAAATTTTATATAATAAATTTTAAATATTTTTATAATTTAATATATTATATATTCAGAAAACATACCATTTAACAAAGGCTACTGAGGGATGTTTATTCTGTTTTTAAATATAGTGTGTGGTATGGAATTATTATCACATTGCCTTCTGGTTTGTTCCATATTCCGAGGTAAGAGTACCGGCGACCGGGATTGTGGACCGGAATCGTGAAATGATTGATGATTATTTGTGGGGAGCAGGTAAAATGGGCTAGGTTTACCTCAGAATAGGGGGACCTATTTATAAGGAGTCGCTTAAGTGGAATGTAATATAAATGGGTTTTCCGGTCGCTAGACCTATACAAATAATGTGAAAATAGATGGCCATCTCGGCTCATGAACTCTTTTAGAAGTTTTCAAACGTTGAAGTTGGCCCATTTGCAAAACAATGACTATTAATGTCATTGTTTTATATATATATAACAATGTATATTATAATAAAAATATATATATATTTTATGTATAATAATAATTTATCTTTATTTCAGACATACATCCAAATTTTCACAAAGAAAAAGTGTAAGTTCAGTTGTTAGTAGTACACACAAAAATAAAAATAACAAGGTGTTAGTAATTTGTTAGTATAGTAATTAAAAGGACAATTGAAGTATTTTGATAGATTTAACTTTTCAAAAAATTCAATGGGAAAGTTTTCCGCCGTGAAAAATGACTTTTAGTAGTAAAGTTAAAATATATCGTATAACGTTTAATAAACAAAGGAAATGGTTCTCAAACAGTCACGCCAAAGTCTATAGAAACACTAAACATTAAAGATGTTAAATAACTGGATACGCTTCGTTTTGTAACAGTGAGCGTACTTGAAAACAATCTCGATCATACTTCGGAAAGGTGTTAATCAAAACGGTTTCAAACTTTGCTTAGTTCAAGGCAAACTACTTATAAAGGTTAGGTTAAGTAGCTTTTGGGGTCTAGTGTTACGAGAACCTATCTACCTACCTTGTAAGTTATTATTTCCTTCACTCGATTAGCCTTTCTCAATCAAATTATCAGTTATAATTTGTTATTTATTTATTTAAGCTTAATGTACAATAGTGGTACATGGGCGGACTTAATGCATCAAGGCATTCTCTACCAGTCCACCTTTGGTATTTGTTGACATTTAAATACTCGACTCGCGAGTTTTCTGTTTGTCATGGCGACTGACTCAAGTGGAGTGGAAGAAGTTTCTTTCAAAGTTGCATTTGATGTTGTTGTTAGGTAATAGTTGGTAATATTTTCCAAAGTAACTTTATTCTTATTTCATACATTTTATCTTCAAGTGTCAGTCCAAACACAAAAACAACCAAACTAAGTTAGCAAAGACTATTTAAATAAATACAAACAGCTGTTAGCGTGCTATTATTTGTAATAACTTAGTTATCACTAATTTGTTTACAAAGTTTCACGAAACAAAGGAAAGTTTTAAGCCGCTGAAATTATTATTTTAATGTGGGACATCGGTGACCGCAATTGCTATTAGAGTGTTTAAGAGGACCTTTGTACATAGTTTTATTTATTGACGGTTTATGTACCCACCACAGATAAAGGAAAAATAAATAAAGATGACGTTCAAAGGAGGCGCTTATTAGTTGATTATGTGAGTTCATAACTAATATGTACCATTAACAGAATTGTTTTAGAGTTTTTTTTCGTAATTTCAATAGATTTTTTTTAAGAATTTATTGATATATTAGGTTGTGGATAAGTCCATAGATTGCTGGATATCATGTTCATAGATTTTGCCATCAGAAGCATCATAATATTCTTGATCTATAAACAATTTCCGCAATAATGTTTATACATATGTTTCCCGAAATAGCGTAGGTGTACACCCACAAACTAAAATATTGCCTTTCTAGTCAAACATTCGTAAAGGATCGAAACAAAAACCTATTTAGTTAATTTGTATATCTTTGGCGAACGCATTACAATGAAAATAGGCTATTAGCACATTGGCGGAGTCGGTATCGACTACATCCTCATATTGGTTATCGTCCAATAAGGGTGGGCCCGGCCGCCATTAGGCTCTCCAAATGTATTTGTTTCCACGAACCCATTCTAAAAGGGTAAATTGAATGGAACACTTGTCCTAAATATAACTGAGAATCCAATTTACGAAAACAATCGTTATTAAAACGACTATGTTGGAATTAAAACGTATTAGTACCTACTCGACTATAATTTTAGTGTTGTCAAGCATTAATTAGTTGATAATTCGAAAGTTATCATCCGATCGTTATGTAAGGACAAGAAATCGTGTTTACTAATCCTGATGAATCCTGGTTAAAGTTAAAATAATAAGCCCTAGTAGATTCTACGAACCCTAAATGGTATCGTGGCAGTATAGAGGTATTACTGCAGAAGTTACAAGAAGATTATATCATTTCGATTTAAGAGGTTTTCATAGCCGAGAGCACAATCTATATTGTTTACAAACTTCTCACTTAATTCCTTATTTTGGTGAAATACTTCAAACTTCCTCGTCCTCAAACCTTTCAAAAGCCTTTACTTCGGTTCACAAAAGCGTAGAAAATCCTTTGGTTTACATTCAAATACTTTGCCACAATATTGCAGAGAGGGGGACGGAAAAACCTGATCTGCATATTTTTGGAAGTCGCTCGGGTCTTCTCAATCTATTTCATGTTCTTGTAGATTTGTTGGACTTTGATTTCCAACGCCCTTAGTTGTTAAAATAACAATATCGTATTGCACTTTTGTATACAGTATCATATTATGAAGGAAGTTAAGAAGGCAATACGATTTGGGGAATATCAAAGCAACCATGGATGGATTGTGTGAAAGAAATACAAATATTTCTAGGAAAAGCTGTGAGAGACCCACTAAGATGATGACTAATAGAGGAGCATTGAAGAAGAAGACATGTTGCGCCAACACCAAATAAATCAGGTTGTGATTCCAGAAAGACCAAACCAAAAGGCAGTTTACGTATTCATCATCATCATCATATCATCCGAAAGACGTCCACTGCTGGACATAGGCCTCCCCCAAGTGTCGCCACAACAACCGGTCCTGTGCGTCTCGCATCCATCGGCTACCCGCGACCCTCACCAGGTACGGTTTACGTATTACTGTTAAAGAATTTACTTTATACATAAAAGATACCCCACTTGGTTCCTTTACTAGCTAACTATAAATAAACTCCACTCAAAGAACGAGAGCAATTTAAATGAATTAACGAAATCGAGTAGTTTACTAGATCTAAAAGGATTGAGCGAAATGGAGGAAGCTGATCAGTGGAATTTTCGTTTGCAAACGTTATACTCTTAAAAATGTTCGCTTAAAAGATAAAAAGTAAAAAAGATTAATGAGAAATCGCTTAAAACTTATCGAATTGATTCAGTTCGAAGAGTTTTGGTGTTTAAATCCTTTTCTGTATTTGGTTTCTAAAAGCAATTTAAAGTTTTTACGTGTACCTAGAGTATATTTACTACAAAAGACAACGTAATGATATACGTACGCAGGTTTTAATGATGTAGGCAAGAATTTTATTGGTAAGCCTAATACATTTTCGTTCGAGTTTATTCGACATTTTGATTTGTTCCTTAATCATGTTGTACCTACGATATTATTTCGCAGACATTGTTATATTACGGTTTATAATGTAATATGTTTGACCAAGTTTCTGTTAATAATATTTTAGTGGTTTCCCGTTATTCGTATTCTTGTTTTATGTTTTCATTTGTCGAATACTATAATCTCTATTGTCGCTACATTTTCGGAAGTTTTTTACATTCGTTGTCAAAAAAATGATATTTAACGATTTTGAAGTATGAAAATTGGCCTTAAGATTAAAAAAAAAGAAATGCTGAGTTTTACATCTAAACAGCTAGAGGCTATGAATATGTCCATGTTATTATAGCGCAAGATCCCAGAGCCCGCAGAGATTACTTATTTTCTGAGTAACAAAATGTGTGGGATTTAGTAGTGTTAGTCAGAACATTAAACGGATGTCAGAACTTGGGACTCATCCTACTCTATCCCACACACATTTTGTTACTCAGAAAATAAGTGACATCTGGGGGCTCCACCAGACGTAACTTATTTTCTGAGTAACAAATTGGGTCCCAAGTTCTGACATTCCTTCAATGTTCTGACTAACACTACTCAATCCCACACATTTTGTTACTCCGAAAATAAGTGACGTCTGGGGGCTCCAGAATCTGGGAATTTTACACAGGTATAAATTATTAGAATGTTTTGCACTAACCTGGTTGGGCCCGGTGAGGTTCAGCCCGCAGGAGTTGCAGCGGAGACATTCCTCGTGATAGTGGTTGTTGTCGTACAGCGGGGATGGTTCTGTAATATTACAACTATGTAAGTACAAAATGGAGTAAAACAATACATTATTTGTTATCTTAAAAAAATCAATGAGAGAACGAGGATGACCCTACAAACCCGGCAGGCACTTTGTCTTCTGAAAAATTCAGAAAGTTTGGGGAAGCTACAGAATAGATTTAGAAAAATTGAAAAAAATTAATAAAAACCTGCTAATAGCGCTCAATAATTTTTCGTACATGTCACTCTAGCTAGATACGGTATTGGGCACAAAAAATAGGTCTCTTAAGGCTCTAGACAAAATGAGTATCTGTCAGTGATAATGATTATGCAAAGTCCAAAATGCGGAGGATTGACCACGTGAAATATCGGGATTTTTGACAATCGTCGCTGATTGAATGTCACTTTCATACACGACCCGCAAGGGAGAGTAGATGTTTTTAGGGTAACGCACCTGAAGGGTAACCAACGGAACCCTATAAGTAAGCCTCCGCTGTCCGTCCGTTTATCTGTCTGTCATCGGAAAAACCGTAATAGGTACACAGTTGATTGCCGTTATAAAAACAAAATATTTGATTAAAAATTGAAGGGAGCTTCCTACAAGAAGCGTGTTTTTTTTTGGTTTTTGGTACGAAACCCTTCGTGTGAGTTCGACTCGCACTTGGTCGGTTTTTTTCCATTTCCCCATCGGAGGCTTTAAAACGGTTTCAGTCTTGGAAAAGCACAAAGAATAAGATATTCGCTAGGTCTTCATTGTCATCGTCTCAAAGACTATCTTAAGAGAATACTGCCGACAAACTGTACAGCAGTTTGGCAGATGAAATGTGTATTTTTTTCCATGTAACTTTCTTGAATAAATAAAATAAATAAGAAAGTGTTTTTTTAGGCATAATTACAGTAAACCAATTCAAATAAATTTAACTAAATCAAGTATGAGTAGCTTCCTATGACATCTCGAACGTATAAAGTACGTACTATTCACTTAAAACTTTCAGGTTTACCCATCTTCAAACAGGTAACTGAGTTGGTAATCATCAAAGTCATCGAATGAAGCCGACGCTTCAACTTAGCAACTTTATCTGCTATAAGTTTCGAGTTAGAACTCGATAGGCTAACTTCACAATCGATATTATTTGAAACGTTTTAAGTGTCATAAAGTTTACTTGTATTTCCTTATATTTTTTTACGTATTAGCCCGTTAGTATCATGGCTAAAGAATAACAGTCGCACGGGTCGATCTTTAAGGTTAAGCAACGCTTTCCAAGGTCGGTCTGTGGATAGGTGACCATCTTAACATACTAAGTTTCTTCCGTGCCTCGGAAAGCACGTTAAGCCGTTGGTCCCGGCTGCCATTTGTAGATTTTTGACAGCCTTTACGGATTGTCAGAAGCTGTAAAGCTGTAAATATGACACCAGTCTTACCCAGAACTACCGTGTAAATTGGTTGTGGACGTAGGCAGCCACTCTGCATTAAATACTGGTATTCAGCTGAATCCAGTTTGAATAGAATCCGACCCCAATATATTTGGGAAAAGGCTAGGCAGGTGATGATTAGCCCAGTATAGTGTGTTCAAACGTCTTGAGACGAATAAATATTACAATATTTTTTTAGCAGTGTTAAATAGTCATTTATTGTTTTCATAAATTATAACTACTTAGACCTACATTTAAATGGAAAAATGAGTAATTTAAAAAGACCGCCCTTATTTTCAATGCAGGCCTTCAAACGCACGGGCCATTTATCTATTATTTTAATGTAATGGCCTAAGATCCCAGAGCGGCCAAACCTCTCTTATTTTCACACTAACAAAATGTGTGGAATATAGTAGTGTTAGTATGTACTTTTAACATACACATACCTGCTAGCTTGGGCCGACGGCCGATTTTCGGGTATCAGGTGCTAAATCACTTTTTTATGTCTGGGTGCTTATTTTATGTATGTTTTACAGAATATTGTTCAATAATTAGAAATTAAAAACTATTTTAACTACTGATTAGTCATTTTAATAGTCTTAGAGCTGGTCGCCACCTTGATGGAGATTCTATTCACAAGGCTAAAATTTGAGCATAGTTTATTTAGTAGGTGCAAATAACGAAAACTGAAGTCTGCAAGGATTTGGGAGGATGCAAAACTATCTCCTTGACTACTGAAATATCATTGATACATCACAAAAACAATTTTGGCACTACTCTATCCCACATATTTTGTTAGTGAGAAATTAAGGGAGATCTGGCAGCCCTGGGATAAGATCCCAGGGCTGCCAGATCTCCCTTAATTTCTACAAGGTTGGGCTGCGCCACGTAGCCAACCTTGTATTTATATGTTTGGAAAAAATCATAATACTCTGCTAATTAACATTTCTCTCCTTCCAGAGAAATCGAATAAAAAACAAGGTGAATCAACCTACCCGTATATCTTCACTTGACCCAAAATTTCGTTCGAAAGTGATTAAATTTTAGCCGACCGACGCAAGGTGCGTTTATAAATCATATTAAGGGACTCTTAAGAAAACAGATGGGTCTTCTATTTGCTCTCAGGATGAACCTTTACCTTATAATAATTGAGCAATAAAAGTCCTACGGGCTGCCTAAAATGGTTCGGAAGGGAAATTAATTTGAATGTCTAACAAGCTGAATCAAAGCTTAAACACCGATTGATTGTAGTTCAAACGAGGCATGCGATGTCATTTTAGTGGAAGCAGAGAAAAAATCTAAATCAAAATCGGCTCATCCGTTTAGGAGTTACGGGGCCAGAGACAGACACAAAGAGACCCAGAGATACACATTTCTAACTTATAACACCCCTCTTTTTGACCAGGGATTAAGGGGAGGTGATGTGATGATCAAATCACGTTTTCGAGTCAAATTTGGCTGGAGATCGCACAGGTTAGGGACGGTATGGAAGGAGGAAAAGACTTCTTTTGCATAATAGTGGGACAAAAATAAAATACATTTTAACCATAGCAGGACTAAACTATAGTTCACGATGGGCTTCATGAAATAAACCGACTCTACAAAACAGTAGTTGATTTGGGACTGAATATGAGGCGATAAGCTTGAAGAGCTATTGCTGACGGGAAAAGACCGACAGACGTTGTTCAGATGAAATACACCCCACGCCAGAGACCTGTTCAGTCCAGACCAGTCTGCGATGCCATCCAAATTACTAGGTAAAGACAACTTGGCGAAATAATATAGTTCACAATAAAGTCATTCGTTGAGGTTGCGATCTTCAGCTTTGAGGACAAAATACGCAAGTAACGAGAGGATGCGGACGTACGATTTTCCGCGAAAAAGCGAAGTTTCGCTGTAGCCCTACTTCAAACTCAACACTCTAGGAGCTCCAAGAATTAAACCTTTTGGAAGGTTTCTCTACAACTAAGCGTCAGTATTTGTTCGGTACTTAGGGTCTTCCTATGGTAACTAAAGAGATACGTAATTGGTTAAGTTAACCCACAGGCGGGCAAAGGTAAGTTCAGTGCTATAGTGAGGGTTAGCCCGAAAGCTGTTCTGCTGGGTTGCATTTTCTATTATCAAAAGCACTTGAGCACTCCCACAGCGAACGAAGGAACGGTCTTGAGCACTAACGGGTTGAAAATTGGATTGTTTAGAAAATAAGGAGCAGGTTAATCTTGTGACACATATCGTCACACACAGCCTTTCACGCCCTTTATGGGTGTTACGCAATGAGAGTGGGTTGGCCTATTATTAGCCTGAATCCATACACCATCCATAATTAAGTTTACAAGAACATGTATCCTCTCCTTCACTAACCTTATTCGATTTTATGAACTCGTTTTGCAGTCAAACATGATGATAACACTAACTTTAAAGCTACTGTAAGATTCTTAGTAGAACTGCACATTTTCGCAGCAGTAACTTTTCAGGTTGTAGCCTTAGCACCACTAAGTTGTACTTAAAAAAAATTTACTATCTTAAACCAGCAGTCAGGCGAAATTACAAACCCATTTATTAAAAAGTGAAAGTAGAATTTCTCCGTTGGCCCAGCGCCAAAGGGCATAGTGATGTATCTCGGAACCTTGCCAAGAACCTAGACTTAACATTTTAAGACCAAGTTATTGACGATCCCTGTCGTAATGTGTGACAAATACTTAGATATTCTTTGCGGACTCGCGACTGTTCCAAACATAATGCATTATTGATCAACCGTATTTCTTCCACAAAATATAAGGTAGACGATCTTGACACGAGTACCTTCGTTGATGAAAAGGGTCTCATCTTTTTAAAAAGGTTACCCAGACAGCAAACTGACAGCTCTTTATTTGGATAAATGAGATTTTTTCTTTGCGTTTTACGAAACCAATTTTTTTGCGACAAAGTTTTGATTGATCATAGATTAAACTATTTGACACTTTAATGACACTTGAACAAGGTTTGGAGTTTGGAGTCTGGATGTTGGATAGTCAATTGTTCATTGTGTTTCTTCGAACAAATTATGATAAATGGCTCTCGGCTGAAATGTAAAAAGTTATAAAACTTTGGCAGTGTACTCAGACTGAATATTGATTTAGTATTTTTTAACATAATTTTTTTAAGACTCAAAGTTTAGCAAGTTTAGTAGTAAAATTCAATGAGCTTCCCCAGAAAATGAATACCATATCATTGTCATTACGTAATGTTTGAAGGCTTGAATCACTTTACAAGTTAATAAAACTGTACTGTCTTTAAAGCCTGAGTTGACAAAAAGTTGTTTTCAAATCACATTCTAAAAGAAACATTCGGAAACAATATAAATATGACATTAATTTACTAGTTATTAACAATATGATGTGCTATAAAAGAACCTATTATTGCTATTCGTGTGTACAATCAGTTACCGCCAGCAATTAAGCAGTTAAATGGAAGTATGTTTAAAAAAAAATGTTAATTGAAAACGTAATTTATTATATATAATTTGCTTGAGTTTTTTTGGTAAAAAATAATATTTTTTGAACCTATTTTCTTAAAATACTATTGCATATCTGACTTGGGTATACTGTTGAAACTTAAAATGTAATGTTTTCTAAAAAGAACTTAAGTACACAGTTATGCAATAAATATATCTTGCGTCGATTTCTGCATTGAAATATTAAACGATAGCCATAGAAAAGAGAGTGTAATTAATATGATCAATAAAGTGGGCAGTAAATAAGTATTTTCATCTCTTTATAGCCGAGGAAGTAATAGCGGCGATAATATTGATGTTACGATAGTCCATAACAATGTTGTTTCAATATTCTATGCGTTTATCGTTTTCGTCAGTTCTGTAATGGATTTTGTTATTAAAATAAGGCAGGCGTCGTATATTGGCTGTTGCGAAGATTTTATGTTTCGTTTGTTATATCGGTAGGCTTGTCACGCTTTACTGTACCTAAGTAGGTACTGTCTACTAATACCGTTGGGTAACCAGCTATTTTGCTTTCTTTTGGGAGAGCTGCAACAGCAAGGTTTGCATTTAAGAATCTGTCTACTGCTACTGCCTTGGTCGACGTCCAGCTTCATTGACACAGCGTTTTTCTGATGGTCGCCATTGTTGATTAAGGCATAGACAACAAGGCTATGAAAAATAGTTGATTTTTTAAGTTAAGGGTGTATCAAATATAAAAAATGGATCGGCAACAATGTCAACTACAAAAAAGCTAATGCTGTACTATGTGCATAGATTGAACCATAAAAAGGCGAAATACGGCGTAGGATACAATATAAAATATGTAGATGCCGAAAATACTTGCTATTTGTTTAAAAACAACTAAGTATTGTTGAAGTTTCACAAGGACCTCATTATTAAGGTCCCTTTTGTACAATAAAGCATTTTAATAGTAGTTTTAGAAAGTTTTCAGACGTACTATACATATATATTTTTGAAGTATTTCGCTATCTGGCGGTAAAAAATGGCCTTTGTAGGCTGAATCTGAGCAGTTTAAATGGGACGTGCGAAGGAAATAGGCATCCGGCGATACACCTGGGGCTCTGTCTAGTTATAAACCTAGTTTATATTGTACAAGGAGTACTTAAGGGCCTGTTTAATGGCTCTGTAAGATAAGATCCAAAAGTTTAATTTAGTGAGCAGAAAGGCTGATATTAAATGACTTAAAGGACTACGTGGCCTTATTTGTTCTTTTAGATTGTTTTGTGATGAAAAATTTGAAAAACTGAATATATATGGAAGTTTTTTTTTAACAGCTCCTTCAGTGTTGCTTAGGTATACACGTGTAAAAATAAGACAGAATAGGTTCTCATTCCTATTCTGTATTTACAGGCATAATAGTAGGTACAGTGTAACCCATAGTGCAATTAGCCTTTTCTTGAGTTATTTCACTCTTTATTATACACACTAGCTGACGTCACGTGGTTTCACCCACGTAGTTCCCGTTTCCGTAGGAGTACGGGGATAAAATATAGCCTATGTTACTCGCTACTAATGTCCATCCATTGCTGAAAGAATTTTTCAAATCGGTCCAGTAGTTGTTAAGTTTATTCGTTACATATAAAAATACAAATCTTTCTTTTTTATAATATTAGTATAGAGAATAGATGAAGGGACCACGTGAAACAAAACCAACAATTTTCGATGCAGAAACAATTTGGACAACAGCAAACTTGCTTTAAAAGTCGAGAATTGAACCAAAACTCGATAGAACCACTGAGCTATTGAATGACCGGTAGAACACGGTTGACAAGAGATCATCACAATATCTGTGTCATCTCGATTTTCAAAGGGTTTTGCCCCTTTGTCAGTTTTCAGTGACGCGGACAATTATATCAAAGGCCTATCCTGAATATGATTGCTAAAAGAAAGCGGATGTTAATACAGGCTGGTTGGGACCTTTTGAAGATTAGCTGTGAAAGTTTGCTGTCTACCCCCGTCAAAGAAAAACGGCGTAGAGATTTTAAAAGAAAGTAAATAAAATAACTTTGAAATCGTTTTAATTATTTAAATTTGGTTCTCGTTTCGCGGTTACCAAAATATTCACAGTTATTTATCGTAGTTGGGAAAGGCAATAAACTGATTTCTGATCTGATCAAACTGATGAACGAAAACAACATACCAAAAATAAAATTACAGTATTTAACAAAAAGGTAATATGTCTAATAAGTAATAATTACTCACCATATCGTTTGGGCTCAATTTTGACGCTCGTGATTTAACTTGGGTAGAAAACTATATAAATTCAGTATTTTAAAAATATTATCTACACCAAAAAATAGTTCGTTTTTTATTTTTACGCTAACATTTATTTACGACACGAATACTACTTGGTGTATTGTTATTATACAGACGATACACTTATTTACAGGTTATATTTAGTCCTAAGTTAATATTGTTTACCACCAACCACACTGGCTCCTGATAAGAAACTATTCTTATCACATAAACCTATCCACGACACGCGAACAAAACATACCATAAAAATATTTTATTCCGAGCTTACAAACTGTGAATTGTCAAAAAAAAAAAATTAATAACACAAACCGAGTTTCTAGCACGTTTATTAATGTATTTGATAGAAAAACAAGATTCGTTGTAACGTCTACGTTGGAAAATTGCTCACGAATTTTTTTCGCGAATTTAGGCTGTCAGTGTTGTGTTATTTGAGGTTATTCGTTGTGTACGGCACGTCACTTTCGTTCTAGTAAACATGGCAGCATTCGGCAACAGATGACAGGGCGCGGGCGGGCGAGCCTGCGCCGATCGCTCGCGCTCATCTCATCTCGTGGTCCGCGCGACCGCGCTGCCAGTTCAAAGTGGCCGCCCGAAACCGGCCCGGCCGACGGTGGCGCCACTCGGGCCCCACTCCTTGGCTCAAGAGGGATTTTCACCCGTCAACCCTCTTTTTCCCGTCGGTAAAGCAGTACGGAAAGACAGAGACAAGCGAGAAGCGCGCGAATCGATTGGCTGATGAAAAGGGGCGGGGACCGAGCACGTGGCAATGGCTGTTGTCAGTGAGCAGTGCTCCACTGCTCGTATGGCGATTGAGTTTGCTGTTGTTGTAATGCGTTTCACGTCCCGCAAAAGCTTTTTAGCGCGCGTTAGCGGAAAGTTGTATGTCGCCCGCTAGCGGTAACTTATCAACTTTCGACAACAATCGAGGACTGATTTTTAGACATTCGTTTCCATAATAGATTAATTAAATAAAATACTAGTGTTTAATTATCAGTTTTAAAATTGATTTATTTGAGCCTTGATATTAAGGATCTTTTACTATGATTAATGCAGAAAAACCGGTCAAGTGCGAGTCGGACTTTCACACGAAGGGTTCCGTACCAAAAACCGAAAACACGTTTCTTGTATGGGGCCACCTTTTAATTTTTAATTTATTTTTTATTATTTGTTGTCATGGCGGCAATACATATAATAGATACACACTCTGTGAAATTTTCAACTGTCTACCTATTAGAGTTTTTGAGATACAGCCCGCTGACAGACAGACGGACGGACGGACGGACAGCGGAGGCTTAGTAATTAGGTTCCGATGGTTACATATCGGGTACGGAATTCTAAAAGTCATAAGGAAAGAAAAAGTTTGAAAACTTACCAGTTTGTGTACTGGAATCGAAGAATGTGCTGGTGGTCTCAACGGTCATGGTGCCAATGGTTCCATCTAGTATTTGCGTCGAGGAGTCTCGGCGGCCGCGGGCCCGCATGCAAGCGTCATCACTTTGCGAACTTTGACGACGGAAATTCCGGCACCGGATCATTTCTTCAGTAGTTGACTGCCGCCGAAAGCCGCGGGCTATTAGTATTTCTTCTGTAGTAGATTGTCTACGGATCATTGTCCTCTCTGTGGGTGGTCGTGCGCAAGGACTAGGATCCCGACTTGAGCAGGAGCTAGATTCTGGACTTCGAGCTCGGCCCATTCTGGCACATGAAGCTTGTCTTCGCAACCGGCTTCGACGCCTTGCTGCTGATGGGCTCAAATCTCCGCCACCAGCTCGATCCGGGCTCAGTTGCGAGCGCTCTCGCCTCGGTCGTACCGCAGAGTCAGGGCTCAGAGAATCTCTTCTAGCCCTTCCTTCGTCATCAGGCCCTAATGATGGGCCCGAATCCCTACGCTTAGTACCAGGTGGTCCTATTGGATCATCAAAAGCTGTAGCTTGACGTTGTAGTCTGCCAAGTCTACGTTCAGGACTGGCAGCAGCTCTGGAATCCCTTCGAGCTCGGCCACATTGGGTTGTAGAATCCCGACGGCCACCCAAGTTTGGAGGAGATCGGCCTCCGGGAGTAACTTGAGTGCCTTGAGCTGTTTGCGAAGTTTGGCAAGTCTGCGCTGTTTGGGTGGCACTGCTATTAGGTGGCGTAGGTGAAGTAGGTGAGGGTGTCACAGCAGATGTAATAATGGTTGGCATTGTCATCATAGGTTGGCACTCGCCGTCAGAGCGGCTTGGTTCATGGATAGCGACTACAGTCACGCATGGCATGTGTGTGGATGGTCCAGGATCAGAAGACGCATCGACAAAAGATGGTGGTGCAGGAGTTGGGGGTGACGTTCGCCTTTTTCTGTGGGTAGCCACAATACGCGGGGGTGCTGCGACTGAGTCACGGCGATGTCGGTGTCCATCTACCGAATCTCTGCGTTCTTTGGTTTCCTCAGAGCCGCGTCTCTTAATACGACGTTCTCGGGTTGGCATGATAGTAATTGAGTCTTTGCGGTCCCAGTTTGGGAAATCAGCGCGAAAATCTTGAGGTGCC
>NDFZ01005010.1:240233-251248 GCA_002192655.3 Mamestra configurata
GGGACAGCGGGGCGCGCTGGCGCCGCGGCGCGCTGCCCCCGCCGCCCCACTCGCGCAGGATATCGGTTAATTGAGCCAAAGAGGAGCGGCGGCGGCGGGGTCCACCTATCAACAAACGAGATTTTTAATAAAAATATTGGAAAACTAAAAAACAAAAATTGTTTTGTAACGGAAGAATGGAAATGACAATAATTTAAAATAGTTTTTGTTCAATACGCACCTCTGGGTTGGTTGTCGACGTCTGGTTCCGGCGGCGAGAGGCAAGACACTTGAGCTGCCGAGTCCCTTCGACTGCCCAGCCTTTGCCTTAGAGTGGATTCTTCTAAGGTCGATCGTGTAAGCTCGTCCCAGCCGTTGCCTCCAGCCCAGACCAACCCAACTTGATGAGACAGTATCGGTAGGTTGCAAACGAAACATATTGCTGTCATAGTCCTGTACAGAAATAAAAACACTGTTAGAAAACTCGGCAGAAGGAATGACACTAAAAGGTCGAAGAGTTTTTGAACTAACGATTTATTATTCCGAAAATTGATACCACGATACATGGTGGTGCGTGTACCCGGTAGTCGGTGCGAATAAGCGTGAAGCGACATATCGCGCCCTTGTGCTCGCATCACCGGCCTGATAACCGAACTACCGATATTAAGTAATAACCACTCCCCTGGCTGTCGACGTGTATTACATTATCAATAAACAATTGATGCGATACTACAATATTCTTGTCGGATTATAATTCTATTGATTATCACCGACAGGCGCGAACTTCTTTATCGTCTCGTTACATTCAGGGATCAGTGAGTTGGGGGAGAAGCTTCGTCGATTCTATTGAAAGCGCTTTCCCCTTCCATGTTTATCGTCAGCCTTGGAGACATGTGTTTATGATAAAGGTATACAAAGTACGTATCGTAGATAAAAGCGTGTGATTGTTATTGTTGCGGCATAGTGAGTCGACGCATGATGTCCTGATAATGCCTATCTGGCGGCTATTCGGATGAGCGAATTCCCCTCAGTGTGACTGACGATTGAGAAGCGGTGTTTAATATTATTGAAGTGGAAACGGGGAATGTGCTCAGTCGGTTTGAAATCTCTTGACAATGGGATCCAATTTACTCGTAAACTTGGAGTACCTTGTAATACTGAGATGAGTCAATACATGGGAATGAACACTTGAAGCCTCGAGTAACATCTTCGTTATTGGATGTTGAATGATCAAAAATGCCTATTCTGTTCATGCCAATGTAACAACTTTGCGTGTTATTTAATGTTCTATGAACTAAGTATTATCTATTTACGGACTACCTACCTGAATACAAAACATTTACAAGAAAACATAATTCTGATTGGAGTAACAGATTTCAATAAAAACAGCTCTGTAGCCCACTGCGTAAGTTTCAGAAATTAATTAAACGTTTTCTGGTAAAAGTTCCAAAATGATCTAAATGGATTAATTAATTAAATTATAATCTGGAATTTAATATAATACTAAGTTCATTTTAAATAGGTTTCTATACCTAATTTTAATCTACGATTTAGATTGTTAACTGATTAATTTTGACTACAATATTTTTTGCCAATTCATCCTACCTACCTACTTCTATTTCTACAGTGCTATAACTTATGAACTACTTATAATTTTGATTATGTTATCTATTTATAATAATGATAAGTGTGTTCATGTCCATGAGTGTTTGTTATGAAGTTGTGTTTCAAGAAAAGTGCAGATTGAAGAAGAAGAAGTTTAGAAATTGCGGAGACAGTTTTAAAGACAGATTTTTCCGAATAAATTGTACTTTTGACNTTTAGAAGTTTAGAAATTGCGGAGACAGTTTTAAAGACAGATTTTTCCGAATAAATTGTACTTTTGACGGCTTTTTTTGGTTTCTAAAAAGGTAGATTTCCAATTGAGGATTGAAGGATACACAGAAATCTCAGACGCTGAAACTTCTGTGAGGTATTATTTCAGGCAGCGTACTGAGTATTTGACCAAGGTTGGAAATTAAGACAGAAAACAGAAATCCTTAGCCTAAGAATTCAACCGTTATTGGTCAAGTTCATTCCAATATTAACCGTCTAAAGAAATAAAACATAAATAAACTGAAATCAAAAAGCAAAAGATAATTGTGTGGCGAAGCTTCGTGCGTTTATGCGTTTAATTTAAAAACAAATTATTTATAATTGTAATCAAGCAGTTTTTATCTTTTCATTTGTTATGTAATATTGGAATATTATTGAATATTTTGGGTTAAAAAAACTTAAGATTATAAAGCGAAGCATGCTAGGATGTCATGCAATTACAAACTCAAATGCTTTGCGTTTAAGGCTGATTTTATAACTGTACATGCGAGGTTCATACATATGTTTTGCGGATGATGTTCGATGCTCATGATTTCATGCTTGGTTCAATTTTTTCATGCTTGGTTTATATAACCATGCTTGGTTTCCAGGGACCTGTAATGGCGCAGCCGAGGTGAGGGGGACTGAGGCATGTCGAAAGCCGGGTCATTGGGTCAGGGCGCTAATTGAGGGTAATTCCCATACACAATTATCACATCAAACACTTTGTACATCTGAAACAATAGGTAAAATAAATTAATCGTACAGTTGCAGAATGAGGCCGTCTTTAGTATAGCTGAAAATTTAAATTTAGTGGAAGATTAAACATAGTTTAAAAAAGTGTGTGTTGTATTTTGTAAGTACCTACTGAAAAAAATGTGTCAAAGCAATAAAACAGTAAAACAAAGTGTATATTGTATTGTTTGTGTACTTAATTACTAGAAAACCAAATGTATTCTTAGGTACCTATCTATTGTATCACCTAATATAGGTACTTACTGAACATAATCTTAATAAATAATTAACACACAGCCTACCCACCTTTAGCTATTCCTAAAAATACTTCAATATCACAAATTCATTTACCTACAGCATTGGATTTCCTAAATATATTCTTTAAAAAAGCAAAAGGAAATAACCAGCATTGTTCCTCCTTAATTGTGTAAAGGATAAAATACTTCAATATCACAAATTTATTTACCTACAGCATTGGATTTTCTAAATATATTCTTAAAAAAACAAAGGAAATAACCAGCATCATTCCTCCTTAATTATGTAAAGGATAAATGGAGGATTCGTGTTCTGTGTCATAAAGTAACAGATANCCTAAATATATTCTTTAAAAAAACAAAGGGAATAACCAGCATTGTTCCTCCTTAATTATGTAAAGGATAAAAATACTTCAATATCACAAATTCATTTACCTACAGCATTGGAATTCCTAAATATATTCTTTAAAAAAACAAAGGAAATAACCAGCATTGTTCCTCCTTAATTATGTAAAGGATAAAAATACTTCAATATCACAAATTTATTTACCTACAGCATTGGATTTTCTAAACATATTCTTAAAAAAACAAAGGAAATAACCAGCATTGGTCCTCCTTAATTATGTAAAGGATAAAAATACTTCAATATCACAAATTTATTTACCTACAGCATTGGATTTTCTAAATATATTCTTAAAAAAACAAAGGAAATAACCAGTATTAGGTATTCCTCCTTAATTATGTAAAGGATAAATGGAGGATTCGTGTTCTGTGTCATAAAGTAACAGATAAAGGTCCGTGTTATGAGATTTCAACTCGCGAAATTGTCCTGGATACATCAAATATTTGAAAAGTCGGCAGCAGTCGTAGTAATTTAAGGTAATACCATTTTTATAAACCGTTAATATTTTTTTATTGAAATCGAGCTTCGTCTTTTCCATAACAATTACATAGTTTTACTAATTAATTATAAATTATCATTAGATATTCAACTATTTAAATTAAAGAAACTATCAAATTATTTACTGAATACAGCGCCACGTAGTGAGAGTTTCCAGCGCGTTTTACCTGAAGCTTTCCGGCTTTTCCGCATAGTTTTCACTGAAAGCTATAGATGGCGGTGCAGTGTCTGGCGCGTAACAAAGTTTGCATCCAGAGTACGAACTTACACCGTCGATACATAGATGGCGCTAGTGGATACATCTCATCGTCCTTTTGACTCTTACAAGAAACTATTCAATTCATTGTATATTGATAATACTTTAATTACGATAAATATTCTTTGAAGAAAGTGGAATATTGTGATATATTTTTAGTTTTTACTTAACACACATTTATGCTCTTCCTACCTAAGTACTTAGTGCAAAGTAGCTGTGAATAGGTACTTGACATTTACGCGGCAATAGATGTAACTTATCCACCTACCATAATTTCATAAGTTTTATTATAGTTCTAGACAATTTAAATAGGTGTTTAAAGTAAATTGTTAAGACATTTGATTTAAGTTTCATATCATTTTTGGTGTAAGTGTATTCCCTCACTTAATTAATTTGATTAAAAGTAGTCTAGCTGTGTATTAGGAGGACCTACTAACTGATAATGAACTAGTGTTTATGATTTCTAAGAAGCTGTCAAGTGTCTGCGTTCGTTGCTTGTTTAGGTGCCTAAAAAACCTACTATAAAAACAAACGTCAGAATGTAACAATCCTATTAACCAGATTGCTAACTTCCGTGGAAACAACAACCTAAACAGATAAAGTTCTAGAGAGATGCAATTATCTGAATTGTGGCTGGAAATAATATCTCTATTTACCTCCGCAAATATTATCATTGTTCCCGTTTTACGGCAGCTAGAAATTCCAAACGGGTAACGTAAATTCCAGCCAAGGAAGGCTTAGCAACCTGTTCCATACAACGCAACCAATTAGATGTTTCACAAGCCGACTTTACTCTACTTNAGGGCCCCAGATTGCTAACTTCCGTGGAAACAACAACCTGAACAGATAAAGTTCTAGAGAGATGCAATTATCTGAATTGTGGCTGGAAATAATATCTCTATTTACCTCCGCAAATATTATCATTGTTCCCGTTTTACGGCAGCTAGAAATTCCAAACGGGTAACGTAAATTCCAGCCAAGGAAGGCTTAGCAACCTGTTCCATACAACGCAACCAATTAGATGTTTCACAAGCCGACTTTACTCTACTTCTTCTAAGGTATTTTCTCAATTAATTTCATGTTTGTTTGGCTTCCATCTTTTGTGCACCCTCCATCAGCAATCATAAGGCAGTTTATTCCCTCGTTCGTAATAGCAGAATAATAGCATTCACTGGAGTGGTTGCTTTTAAGTCTTTAACATTTTTAGTGAATAGTCCATGAACAAACGGGAATGTTGTTCAATTTAGATTGGTTTTTGATTGATGGGGACGGGTAAAGTTTTAAATGAATTTTGTTGGGTGCGTCCCGGCGCCCGCGGGTGCCCTGTCGGCCCGCTTCATTCAATTAGGCCTCAACAAATAATACGTTCTCTGTGACGACATATTTTGGCGTGAAAGAGTCCATTACGTATAGAGTTTTCGTACATTGCAAAATTGACCGTAGCTAACATCGTTATCTAATGTAGTATGTGGGTAGATATGTATGTATCTACATTTTTGTTTCTTCGTACATAGCTAATTCTAAATAAGAGTTTCGAATAACACTGAATTTTGAATGAACAAACAACTTTCGTAATCCGAAATGTTCTGTCAAGCGCAAATAAACTTACATACATTTACAACGTGGAACAGTTTAATGGTAGCACATCCGGGAATGTTTCGTTGGTTTGAGTTTAAACAGCAATTTGGATAAAGGAGAGTACCGAGCATCACTGAATGCAATTTTCGTGGAAAATATTCGTTAGTTAAATCTGTCTTGAATGGGGAAGGCAATTATTGTATCTCGCTGGGCTTAATTCAGGTATTTGATGTGCTCGTGTTTCGTGTCTGGTCCACAATATGGGCATGCTTTGTTACCGGCTGGCAGGCTGTATTGTGAGTTTTCATTATTGGATGTTTGGTACTGGAGCTATTGTTCGTGTATTGAAGACGTTAATTAAGAGTGTCAGTTTACACATGCATATAGATTTGGTACTAAACAATATGATTAGATTGTTACAATGTCAATGTAGTAGATAAGGTAGGTACACACATTATAAAGAGTTATTAAGATTGAATTTATTGTACCTATTTTTAGCAAAACATCGTGTGTGTCATCTGTTGCTTGTTTATTTGGAGATTTTTTTAAGTAATTGATTTCATGTTGCGAATTTACTTCCTCTTCCTTGACATCCGTCCCCATAATGAAGTTTGTGAGGGACCTTATCAAGTTTGCTTGCGTCCTATCGTGTTCAGTGTTCCTACATCCACTCTCATGCATTGAAGGAGGTGCTAGCAAAGTTACTAACTGTCACACGCAGAGATGGGCACAATAATATTCCTGAGCTAGGGTCAACCGAGCGTTATCGTGTGCGTACGTTATACGTTATACGTTAACTCTAATATGTCTACATTTCTGACGCTCAAAAGCCTTCGTAGATTGCATACACGAAGGAAGATTCTGTTCACTGGCGTAAGATGTTCCCCTATCTAAAGACTTGAGTATCTTGACTTCCTTGGTGAAGATGCTTTAAGATTTCAAGCAGGATCGAAGATATTTTTTTTACCAATCAAATGCGCATAGAACGTGCTTACTCCCTATGTGTTGCTACTGTTGATTCTGGCTTTCAGGAGTTGCAGTGGCTGGGATTGTGTAGCAGATCTGTTCCCAAAAAAAAAGTACTGCCACGAACGTTTCCGGTCGACCACTGACACCCACATTTTAAGGCTTTTTGAAGGAAATGTCCTCCACTCACATCCACACGACATCGAAAAATAACTTGAGTCGAGGACATCAATGTCAATAAATAACATGTTTATTATAATTTGATGAGCCGAGGTTGAATCTAGTGGAGGAAATTACTTAGAATATTTACGGGTATACCTACGTCAAAAAAACATAAATTTTCATAATGTTAATTTCAATGATATTCCGCAAATCATTTCCAGGTAACTCTTTGTTTTGTTGACGTCAGCACAAAATATGCGGAAAAGAATGAAAAATGACCGGATTTTATTGTTGGGATTCGCCAGTCATTATTTGAAAATAATGTCGACTACGGAGCGACTGTGATGGGAATGTAATGATAGGTCGTTTTTACCTGTTCTACCTTGCAGTTTTATTTTTAAACTCTCCAAATGGGTTTTATTCCGTTCAACATTTATTTTAGGGTTACATACGTACATAGGTATACACCGCATGTATGAACCCTAATGGTTTTTGCTCATACAATGTTGTTTTTATCGACTAATAGAAAAAAAATTAGACTGAAATAAATTGAGAATAGAGCAAGTGAATGATGATATTTTAATTATTGGCAAAAGACGTAGTTTCGTTTGTTACCAAATCATAGCAGAAAACTCTGTAAGTCAGAATAAGATAAGACAATCCTAGTATTAGTCACATATACTAGTAACTAGCAACATGACTTTTTCTTCCATTCTTCTCATTTAGTCTTTTGAACGTCATTATCACGTATACATGACAAGCAAGTACGTCGCAAGTATGTGACAAAAGTATGGCGAATTTGTGGCTTGGCGTCGGAGGCACGCCGATACGTTTATCTATGCTCTGGTGTTCAAATGGTTAGACGTTAATTCAGTAGGCTTTCCCTTTGTAGCCATCTCAAATGAATTAAAAAAAAAATCTACTGATTTAGACAAAGTCCATTAAGTCCTGTAGCGAGCGAAATTTTTACGGCAACAAAAAGAACCGCAGCGCCATCTACGACGAACTAACAACGAAATCCTGCATCGTGCAAGCAAAGTTCTCCGTGCGATTTGAACATATACAACAGTCCGAATATCAACTATCGGGCAGTTGCCCACCAGACACAATAACCGTCTGGCAGGAGGATCCTCCCATTTTTCAGTGAAGGTGTGCGGGACTTTACTCTCCCTCCCTGGATTTTTAGTCCTTTTATACTTTTTTTTTTTTTTNCTGCCTGTCCCGACTTTTTTTCGATACCAAGAGATCAGATTTATTGACAGTGGTTTCAGTCAAGACTCTCAGAGATTGGCACAAGAAAACAGAAGCCTTTGCACGGCAAAATCCGGATTATTTATATTTTATTGTCAGGAGGATCTCCTTAGCTGCAGGTTTCTGGCAGACAAGGTAGATCTTTGGAAGCGTCTGGCAAAAAGTAAAAGAGAATTTGAATTAGGAATATGAAAATATGTTTTGTTTTTGTACGCGACTCCTGTACCAGCGCTCGAGTTAAATCTCTAACGTGTTTTTTTTATTTATAATAATAGTAAGTAGCACTAGCGTGAGTCCACTAGTGTTATATTATGTACCTTGACGACTATCGTTACAAAACCTACACAAAAATATTACTTACTTTTCATTCCATAACTGAACACAAAAGGACCAAAACCAATAAACCTTGTAAAATAAACACCACCCCATAATGTATGTACAAAATGGTGTAATACATTGCTGAAAGCTTTTTTCAGTTGTCACCGGACAGCCCGACCGGCCGGCGGAAACGGCCGAATCGCTTCGGTGACGGGTTACCAATTGACGAAGGCTATCTCTTTCTAGTATACAGTGTAGGAGAGGGTTGGATAGAGTTTTAAAGCACAAATTGAGAGAGGCATCGTTCACGATGGCCCCGCAGGAAACAATACTCGATTCGGTGAATTAATGACAAGCAGGGGTGCGTAGGTGACAGTGGGATTGTAAATTTTGGTTATTTTTAATTGTTTATGCTGATTTAGGATTGGGAATAAGGTGATTTAGTAACAGAAATGTAAAAGATAAGTCATTGAAATAAGGGTTGGAATTCCAAAAGAGCCAAGTAAAAAAAAAATATGACAGCCAATCAGTGTGCAGTCAGTGTGCAGTGCGATGCGCGGTCTAGTACGGTCGTGCTTGCGCTGCTCTGTCCGAATATTTAATTCGCGAATCGCGCGGCTATAGCCGCTGCTCGTTTTTCGTGCCGCTATGAGTTCACAACCGCTCATAGCCAACGAGTTGTTGGCATTCATCAAGCATGCCATCGATTACATGGATGAAGTTAGCATATTGCAGATCTGCAAGTCCGCTTACAAGGAGGACGAGATAAGAACTGCCAAGTTGCTGCTTTTCCGAACGCTTGGCAAGGAAGACCAAATGCCGTCCCGCCGAAGAGATGGGACAGAAAAGAGTGTACAAGACATCGTCACTCTGATGAAGTCGACCGACCCAGACGACGTGCCAGATTTTGTGGCGAAGGATCTGCATAAGCTGCCTCCCGTTACATTCGATCACGTCGACGTCACCAGGTTGCTAAAGGATATCACTTCGCTGAAAGCGAGCCTGGCCGAAGTGCAGTCAAAGTTGGAGGTGTCGAATAACACCATAGGTGAATTACGTGCCGAGGTTGTGTTGCTGCGCAGCGCTGTTTCGGTAAATAGGTCACCTGACGCCTCTCGCATAAACACGCGTCGTGAAGCGCAAAACGCTACTATCGGCAGTTTTGAGTCGGCGAGCCCAACTGCGTCACCAGCTGCCGAAATTGCTTGCGTTGCATCGTGTTCCGCCGCCGCTGCCGTCTCTGCCTCGTCAACGGTAGAGCAAACGACTCGTGTAGGTACGTCGACCCCTAGACGTGCATACGCAGACATCGTCACCGCTTGCAAACCTGCTGAGTTGCAAAAGTCGCAGTCAATTCAAGCGACTATAACGAAAGGGGGTAAACAGAGCCGCTTTACATCCATCTCGGGTTCGAAACAGCGGAATCCGAACAAGGAGACGTGTGACAAGGATGGCTTCATCATGGTGGAGAGGAAAAAGAAGAAGAAGCCATCTTGTCGGAACCAGTGCGGCACCGCGCTGGCAGGACCAAACATGCTGCTGCGTCCAGCAACACCTACGACGCAGCTGTACGTGTCCCGGCTACATCACTCCACGAAGGTTGAGGAGATCGTGGAGTACATGAGAGTGAAGACCAACTGCACTTTGAGGGTCGAGAAGTTGGAGTCGCGTCACAACACAAACTTCAAGTCGTTTGTGGTGCGGGTTCCAACTCATCAGCTCGAGGTATTCCTCAAAGAAGAGTTTTGGCCGAAGGGTGTCGTGTATCGACGTTTCCGCGGCCAGCTGCGCGACACCAGTCAGCGAAACACGACGCCGTCATTTCGTGTGCAATAGTTAAATAAGGTTTATTAATATGTATTAGTTTATTATTGTTTAAGATTATTTTGTGTAATATGTCTATGGGCCTCAGCAGCCTGATAATAAAATGATTATTATTATTATTTAAATAATAATTATAATAATAGTAGGATTGGATGTAATATCCACTGATATGAAGAAATATTTTATACTAGTGCCCACCCCCCCCCGACTTCGGCCGGATGTTTATTTTTTTTTCCAAATTTTCTTTCATAAGAACCTTCTCCTGACAATCATAAACACAACAAAAAAAGAATAAGCGAAATTGGTCGCCGTTCTCGAGTGTTGTGCTTAGCAACACATTTGGCGATTCATATTATCAATCTCAGTATTCTAGGCCTATGATCAGATCAGTCTACGTCTGCCTAGCTGGCAAGATTCAAGACCCGTCTTCTCTGAGAGAACGTTAATCATTATTAGACAAGACTAATGTGATTACTTTGGCTTCCCTACGGCCAGTCGACATTAGTTACAAGTTACAACACGGTGAATAATGACGCCCTATCTCATACATCAACATAATTTCTTAGGAATTTTCTCGTAAAATGTTTCAAGAAACAACCTTGAGATATTTAAATGTTAAATAACAATTTAAACTGTAGTTTTGAAGCTACACTCAGCTGGTAATCAAGTAAAATGAAGATTGAGTTGTTGCTGAATAAATTTACGTTGAAGAATGTTGCAAAGAATTTGCTTTCATCTAATTATTCTTTTACTAATAGAAAATTTGACTATCGGTGAGCGTCAAAGGCAATTTTTATCCTGAAAAAATGCATGGTTTGAGCATGTGATCAACCATGTGAGCAGCGGGAGTTGAATAAATAGCTAGTGCTTGAATAAATGTATCCTTTCGTATGCCCGTAATTAGCAGATACAATAGTAAAACAATGGGTCTTTTTTT
>NDFZ01005011.1:2771-18722 GCA_002192655.3 Mamestra configurata
AGTGCCTCCCGAATACAACTCCAGGGCAGGGTGTTGAAGGCGTTGGAGATGTCCAAGGACACCGCCAACAACACACCGCCCCGCGACACCGCTTCCTCCGCCAGGACTCTCACTCGGGATATCGCCGTCACAGTGGAGCGCCCTTGCCGAAAGCCGTACTGGCATTCGGCCAGGTCCGGCCCCTCTCCGCACAAGTGGCCGACGAGGCGGGCTGCGACTATCCGCTCGAACAGCTTTCCCACCTCGTCCAGCAGCATTATGTGCCGGTACGCGGACGGCGAGTCCAAAGGGCGCCCCGCCTTCCTGAGCAGGACCAGACGACCAGATTTCCACTGAGCGGGAAACTGGCCCTGCTCCAGGCACGCCTTGTAGAGTCTTCTCAGTCGGGGCTCCAGCTCCATCAGAGCGAGGGCCAACGCGCAGCCGTGAATCCCGTCGGGCCCCGGGGCAGTGTTCTTCGCCCGGAGCCGCATCACGGCCGCTCTCAACTCTGCTTGTGTCACCTCTGGGACGCTGGCGTCCTCTTCGGGCTCTGCGGCTGTGGGCAGAGCCATCGGCGGCGGAGCGTGCTCCGCTCGTGCCGGGAAGAGGGCTGCNAGCCATCGGCGGCGGAGCCTGCTCCGCTCGTGCTGGGAAGAGGGCTGCGACCACGTCTTCCAGCAGCTCGGGTTGGAGACTTTCCGTAAGCGGGGGCGCCCATGGTCCGAGTTTGCCTCGGACCGAGCGGATCCCCGTTGAGAGCCTCCAACATCTCCTCCCTGGCACGCGTCTTCCTGCCGATGGCCATCCACAGAGCCTCCTTAGACGCGCGGTACACCTCATACAGCGCGGCTTCTTCGTCAGGGACCTGACGACGTCTTCTCCGGTATCGGGTGTACTGGCGCCTGACCTCAACCCACGCGGACCACCAGTGCACCTGGCGCCTTCTGGGTTGTGTGTGGACCCGGGGCATTGACGCGTCGCAAATTTGCGTCATCGCCCCGTGGAACCACTGAGCCTCCTCTTCGACGTTGACGGGTCCGGTCGTCGCCGACACCCGGATCCAGGCTTGCACAATAGCAGCCTCCTCGAGTAGCTCTCTGTCGAGGCGCTTGCGCGCCAAACGTGGATCGTCCATTCGCGGGGCCGTTGGATTAAAGCCGCCCGCGGTCTGGGGGGAAACGTTGAAACAGATATATCGATGATCCGACAACGTCTTCACCTCCACGGCGACACGCCAATCGCGGACACGGCTCGCGACAGCGGGGCTAGCGAACGAAACGTCCACTAAAGAACCATCCCGCTGTCGCACGCACGTGTAAGCCGAGCCCCGATTCAGGACGGTCAAGCCGGTCGTGACGGCCGGTGGGATGGTACCGGTTCACGACGGCACCCAACTCGACAAGGAAGCTCTCGAAGTCGGCGAGGCTCTTGTTGGGCGAGAAATACGCCCCAACAGTGCCAACGCCGTCCGTGAGGGCGGCCACCCAGCCGTGACTTTGGGACGGGTTGACAAAAGCCCCGCCGATGATAGCCACCGAGCCGTCCAGGTCACCCACCCAGCTATCTCGGGAGGAGGGGCGTAATACGGCTCGGCGACCACAGCCACATGGATCGACCATTCTGCCATGCTCTGAAGTAAGATATCCTGAGCCCTGGCAGAGTGGTTGATATTGCCCTGGAGGAAATGGTATTGTGCCATTAAACACAATCCATTTCTAGGCCACCATTCTTAGGCCGGGAGTCGGCCGAAGAACAACCAGGCTGCGGGGGATGTAAAGAAACCCCGAGCCTTGGTTGTCCCCTTCTTGTTGCCCTTCTTTGGGGCGGGCGGGCAGGCCTTTCTGCCGACAACGTGCCCCGCGGGCCTCCCTGCATCCGTGCAGAGGCTGCAGTTTGGCGTCGCGGAGCACTGTGCCGCCTTGTGTCCGGGCTTACCGCAACGATAGCACTGCTCGCTGCAGTCAGTTGCGGCGGCGCACCGTGCCATGACTTGCCCAACGTCGAGGCAGCGGTAGCACCGCATAGCCCTGGGTTGCGGCAGCTTCACGCGTGCTGCAACCTACCCCACCAAAAGCCGGCCGCTGTCGATTGCAGCGTTAGCTTCCGCTTTATTGCTCTCCAGCAATAGCGGGGACGCAGCGGAATCTCCGCTCAGCAGCTCGTCGCTATCCATCTCTTCGGGCCGATTCATGCGGACCGCCGCCGTTGGGATCGTCGTAGCGCCACTGCGCGACCACCTCTCCGGTATGTCGGCACTTTTGCGGCCGACAGTTCCTCCTCGCTTGAGGAGGGATTTACACTCTCCCCGCGCGATTGCTTCAACCATAATTTAGAGGGAGTGCGTGAGCCTCCTTGGCTCTCGCTGCCACTTTCGGCAGTCCCCTCTTCATTCTTCGCCAAAACTGGCCCATCATCTTTTTGTTTATTATTTGTGTAGTCCATACTGTTCCCACGAGATAATATAGGTCTGGAATGTCCACCGGGCAGAGCCTAGATGCCCGGTAAGCCTACATACTGCAGAGTGCGGCAGGTGTTCTGCAGGGGAAGGTCTCACGACTGGACTTCCTCCAGCCATTCATCCTCTCACCGCGCTTGAGAGCTTAGGATTGAGGGTTTTTTATCTTAGAGGTGCCCTTCCTCTGGGCCGGCGGCATTATACATGCCTCCGTCCGCTGTCCGGCCAACACGACTCAGCGGACTCGCCGGGAACTCTCTCTTCAGGATTGCTCCGTGAAGAAAGAGCAACTGCCGCATTGGTGCGCCTGCACCGCAGCGGCATTGGTCGCATCCTTCGCCAATCGACGACTGTGAGAGTGAGGAGTGACCCCATCTCAGACGTTCCTCCACAGTGCCCTCTGATAATCAGAGGGACACGTTGAGTAACCGGCGTAGAGCAACACGCTTCCCCTCCCCCAGAAATCCGCCACAGACAATAGCCCCTCCGACATGAAGAAGAGACTATTGCCCGTGCCCAGGTTGCACCGGCCCGACAACTGCTCTTTTCCCCGAACGCATTCGTTAGGAACCAGCAGCCGTCAGGCACTCGAGGCGGTTTTCTGCACGCACTATCATGAAATAGCCAATTGTACGATATGGCCACCACATTTATATGTAGCATAGTTACAACATAACACTTCGTATGTCCTTGTTTTAGAGTTATCGCGGGATAAGCTGACGGGCATCTCCCTGTATGTGCGACAGTTGTACGTGTTGTTGACGAGACAAATTAAATATATGATGCACAAGAAATGGTCTTTCCTGGTGTTGGTAAGTTAAAATACCATACATGTTGCTTTGAAACCATTGACTTCTTATAGTGGTCTAAAATCCGTTATAAGAAATATATACTCTCATATGTCTTTTAATTATAATTAAAAATATATGCTAGAAAATGTAAACATTGATACATCGCAAATAGGTTGCCAAGCCAAATCAGGTGCCATGATGTTAAACAACAAAATGTATAATTATTATTTTTTTATCAACTTCCCTGATATGTTATTTATGAAAATAATCAGCTGAGAGAGTAAAGCTCAAGGAATTGAGAAAATAAAGGTTGCCTACTTTCACCTCTGCGCAACTAATGAGTTGCCAGGTATAAACAGGTAAGAAAGCGTTATTAATATTCTTTATAACTGATTTAATCGAATAACGTATCAAATGAGAGATTAGATTTAAGATGTTGATGGAGAGAAAGCGGTCCAAGTGGCGTCGGTGAATCAGACATATTTTTTGAAAGCCTATTAAAAGAGCATCAATCAAAAGAGCATGCTCGAAACTTCTGCAGCGGCGACCTCTCGCTTCCAACCCTGGTTCAAGCCATGGTCCGGAGCAAGGAGGCATGAGAAACAGTCACTCCTTCTGTGAAGCAGTAATGCTAGAATAGGAGGAGCCGGGTCACTTGAGGGGGAGGCAAACCTCATGCCCCAGCCGCCGCAAACGAAGAAGGAGGTGCCCGGGGCGTTGGGATTCGCTAGGCGACTTCCGGCCACCGTAGCCACGGGCTTGCGGTCGACGGGCGTTGGGTAGGTCGTCGTTCTATAGGAACCAGGCCTGGGCCGACGGTGCATTGTGTTCCACGCGCGCCTCAAAGATGTCAGCAAAGTTGTCGGGGCCCGCTAGGGCCAGCGCTTGTCACGGTTGCGGAATTTGTTCGAAAGAGTCACCGCGGCCCTGGAACGCAAAGGGCATTAAGAGGAACCCGGGTGGGTTTTAGTCAGTAAGAGCCTGACACGCCCTTCCGCTCCACCCAGAGCGAAAGAAGTCATTTGATGATCATAAAAAAAGACTCGTGGTGCCACCACCGAGGTGTAGCGTAGTAATGTAACCTAAATTTATACGCAACCTCATTTTTAGGGTTCCGTAGTCAACAAGGAACCCTTATAGTTTCGCCATGTCTGTCTATCTGTCCGTCCGCGGTTTAGCTCAGAGACGCTTAGCGCTAGAAAGTCGTAATTTGGTATGTGTATACATATTAATCACGCCGACAAAGTGCTAAAATAAAATCTTGAAATACAGTTTTTTAGGGTGGCCCCCTACATGTAAAGTGACCATGATTTTATCGTCTACCCCATGGTTTCGTTTGATAGGTCGTTTAAAGTATTGAGAGTTTGTTTAAACCATTTATCCATCCAAGGATCCGTTTGCGAAATATTAAGCATTAAAGTGCTATTTTTGTTTTCGGAGATGTGAAAAAATTCGTGATAGTAGCATATATAATGAATGTATATGGAAAACTATCGCAGCTAAGTAGGCTTTACAAGTTAACGAGTAATAGTCGACCAACTTAAAAACGGAACTGGGTAAGTAAAAATGTCCTAATAATTCCACAGAAAATGAATTAAAACCAAGTGCATTTGTAACTTTGTAATCTAATAATAGTGAAGTTTTTTTCAATTTACTATTTAAGTGGTTTGGGAGACAGAGAACTACGGGAACCTATGAGTGGTCCGACACGCAATTGGCCGGTTTTTATTTTCAGTTGGGATTTAACAGGAGGTATTTTATCAATGTTACTTCCACAAACATTAAGTAAATATAGTCAACCTATTTCGATCTCTGTTTATTATACTTCGAAAGTTATTCTACTTATCGTCAAGGGTCTTTGTAAACATGGGATGTTAAGCTTCAAAACATTTTCAATATAGCATGCACAAGCTTAGATAGAGCATTCTGCTTCTATTAATTAATTATGCTAACATTAATTATAACTTTATATGTAGCGTTATGCTTCTAACGTTTTAAACTAAATTTATTTTCACATATCAACGAAAGACTATAAATCTTCAATTAGGGCTCCGCCCGCATGATTGTCTAAAAAGTGTGCCAAATTTCATCAAAATCCATTCAGTAGTTTTTGCGTGAAAGAGTAACAAACATCCATCCATCCATCCATCCATGCTTACAAACTTTCGCGTTTATAATATTAGTAGGATGATGTTTATACACTGTTAGCCCTAAATCTAACTTCTTGGTTCACTGTAAGAGATTGCCCTGTGCGATAAGACCGCCTATTGTACACTTGTTTTTATAAACGTTTTTCCTGTGCTTGTTATGATGTGTACAATATAATAAAGAAAACAACTTGAGAATTAAGAGTTGTTAGTATTCTGATAACCCCTGTTGCTGCTCTACAGCACAACAACTATAGATATCAAGAATGGAAGTCGACGTTGACGCTTTCGCCATACCCTACGCGCATACAATTGCCTTTACTATATATAGCGGAAGTCAATTCGTTTGGGCATTTGAACATAGTGTTACAGAATATTTACCATTCTAATGAACACCCTTGTCCCCAGCAAATCATCATCCCTATATCAGTTATCTGCCTGTTGTCGAATACGATGAACAACGACAAGAAGATGGAGACTCGCGCCCTAGCCATGACCCTGGATCAGTTCAACTTCCCCAACTTCGTGCTGTACCATCTTGAGGGGCCTCATGTCACACCGCAAGACATCTTTAAAATGCAACAAAAGTGGCACCCCAAAGGGGTATTCGTGAAGTCTGATGATGTCGCTAAATGTGAGTATGACCTAGACGTGCATTCAAGAGTCCCGGCAGGCGCGTGCTGTACCGTGTTGAGACGTACTCGCCTCATGTAACGCAGGCAGATGTCGACAAGCTGCGGACTAAGTAACCGAGGGTAGCGTTCGAAAATACTGACGATGCACGATGTGAGTATGTTTGAGTAGTTAACATTTTTTTTTTCTTTTTCACAAGCCAAATTCCTTTTATGACTGAAAGTGACCAGTGCGTGTCGACAGTGATGACATATGGAACTGAAACGTGGTCGCTCACTATCAGATGGCGTAAAAGTCACCCAAAGGGCAATGGAAAGGGCTTTGATCGGAGCATCATTGCGTGAACGAATCAGGAATAAAGAAGATATCTGAAAAAGATCCAATGCTACCATAGCCCGTAGAACCGTTAGGCTTAAGTGGCAGTGGGTAGGGCAAATTGCTCGCGGACCATATAGTCGAACCGAAAGTTTCTAGAGTGGCGACCGCATAAACATAGACGCAGCGTTGGAAGCCTCGTACAAGGTGGACCGATAACCTGGTGACTGCTGCGGAAATCTGCTAGATGCGAGACGCACAAGACCGCGAAATATGGTGACACATAAAAAAAAGGGAGGCTTTTGCCCGTCCCGTCGGGGTTACTAACTTTATTCACGTCAAGGTTACGTAGTATCCTACGGACGTCCTTCTGATGGCAGACCTAATCGTCTCGCATCCATCAAAAGAAGCAGGAGGCTACACATCAACAGCATCCAAACGCGAAGATTCCGCAAAAGAGGGAGAGAGACAAGTTTAGAGGCAGACAAGTTTGTTTTCTCCTGGCAGAGTGGGCCAGTGGCCCGTCAGGCTTCAGCAGTGTCGGTAATGAGAAACGACAGAAGTTCGATTCGACTGACTATGCAACGGGTCAGAACCTTTTACTACCAACTGGCTAAGAAGAAAGTTTTTATCCCAATTCGGTGAACGTCGTCACACCGACCACTCCTAATCACTTTCTTGCAGGACTTGGCAGCTCTGTGGAAAGATGTCTTCTTCTGACTTACGTCCATGCCAGGTACGCCGCATGTTTAAGCGCTCCCTTCCTTTTTTTTCCCGTGTCCGCGCACGAGGAAGGATCCACTGAAAAAAAGCAAGTAGACTGACAAGGATAGCATGCGAAGAAAGATCGCACCCCATCCTAAGCTGCTGATTTATATCGCCAAATTCGCCGGATGCCTCTAGAGGCATCCGGCGAGTTAACCCCTCGGGCCCTAGGGCCGGGATCGGTGGGGGAGTTAATGAACTCAGATTTCACCAAACAGTGGACGGAACTACCTAAAGGTGGAGATATTGACACAGTGTAGAGGTATTTATCTGTTATCAGCAAAAGTTCTAAGAAATTGGCTATTATGCGAATCAACATTCGGAACCCTAATTGCCCCCTGGACTAGCTGGGTGGTATTTAACGTTAGTGATAGCTTTCACGTCTCTGGTGCAGCATGGTCTGTGCATTGGTACGAGAACAGCCACTCCTGATGGTGGGAATTAAAGGCCCCCAGTAAAACTAATTTAGTGGAAGGATACCGTTGCTGAGCTGAGGAGAGGAGAAGGAAGTAAGATGAGGTTCGACGCTGCTAACCTTCAGGCACGTATCATTTAGGGTCATCATTAGAGTCCGCGGGGACGCCGGGCTCACCCGAAATGTCTATCAGGCCCTCTTATCTTGTCGCCAACCAGCACGATAGTGCATTCCGGGATTTTTCAACAGTTGGTATTTGTCGCAGAAATCATTCGAGTTTCAAAAGCTACAATGAGGTACCAGAATTGTGTATGATGTATCTTGTGCTATTTTCCTGAATATGTTTAAAAGTTTCAGAAATCACAGTCATATCCTTACATCGGATTGATGAAGACATAATGAATGTATATGTGCACATGCATTGTCGAGCCAGGTCCACTGAAATTTTTGGGGTGCTTTCCTCAAGATACAACCTCAGACTATATCCTGAATGCTACTAATATTGTTGTATGGACTTTAGCCAATGATTTCTTGGTATTTCTTCACGAAATAGCCGGCTTGAAAACACCGACTTCATCTATGTAGTTGAAATAGGAAGTAGAAAAAAATATAAACACCCAAAATATTACATATCACATTTTGAACATACAGTATACCCATATACCTATTCAAAAACTATGGGGGAGATAGTACCAATAGTCTATTTCCAGCTAGTTAGGTACCGTTGAAAATCTAATCCGGCAATATCCGATCAAAATCTTTTTCATACCAATCCAATTCAGTTTGTAGTTTGTTTTAAAGTTATCATGTTACCAGTCTCTTCGGTACACTACTGCGTTGAGGAAAAAATTTTTGACGCTTCATTTTAGTTTGTTTTAAGTTTAATGAATTCGTTAATCTGTTAGTTTGGTATATGGTTTTTGGTAGACATTTTCTGGTGTCCCAGCAAGTAAATGTGGTGTGGTCGGATTGAAGCAATGGCAGCACTGATTTTGTGCAGTCGAAAGGCTAAACCAAGGCATCAAGTTGCGTAGAAACTTCTGCCCTGTCAAATATTTTGTTAGTTTACTATATGGTCGATAGATGCAGTGCAACTGATGATGCGTTTTTCCGAACGGCGATGTTAAGATTTTCCGTCGGAGTATGACTCTCACACATTTTTAACACCCGAACAATCGTTATGGAAAACTTGGCACAAATATTAATAATATAATAAAGCTGAAGAGTTAGTTGTTGTTTGTTTGAACGCGCTAATCTCTGGAACTACCAGTCGAATTTGAAAAATTATTTATTTATATGTTAGCCATATTCATGAGGAATGCTACAGGCTATACGGGAATGGGAAAAAACATGATATGCGCGACTGCGCGTGCGAAGTCGCGGGCAAACGCTAGTCATTAAATAACAGATGTGATCATAAGATTTAAAATAGTGATACTTCTCCCGTGTAGGGTGGAATAAAACGTGAAAGTAACATTTAAAGTCGTGCAGATAACATGTGGGAGTCAAAACTAAGTAAAATGTTACAAAAGTGACCTTCAGGGAGCGACGCTGCATCGACTGACAGCAATGCTGTGCCGGTGTCGACGCAATGCGGTGCGTTGCGTTGCATTACCGTGTGGCACCTGGTTCGTCGACGACGCAACGGACTGGCAACGCCCGTCGTGTGTAATGCAAATGGATTTAGGACGACGCCTAAGAGCGATGTCTTAGGCGTCGTCCTAAATCCATTTGCACGATGGGGACTTTCCGCAGGGTGTTTCAGAAGGTCGTGGTCATATTTTACGGTGATTTTCTGTATCTGATACGCAAAAGCATCGTCCTAGTACCTACAGGTTGTCATAGGACGATGCCTTATGTAGCGAATCACCTCCCTCCCAACTGATACTTCTATGATTTTGACAACCGTATATTCTTTTTACAGCTGCACTTGAAATGAGCAAGAAGGGCGTTATGTACAGGTTATGCATAGCTGGAGTGGAGGTCAACAAACTTGGATTCAAGGTAAAATACTGAACATTACCATTGGAAACGTGCACGGCGTGGACGATGCCACCTAGTGTTGCAAATTCGAAACTTTTACCTTAAAAATACTTGACACTGTCGCTTGTGTGTCACTCTTTCTAGTGACAATGCAATCATTTGATGTTTTTCAAATCGTCCGTTTGTCTGTACGGTTTTCGCGTCACACGCCCTCTAGTCTAGTCTCTGATTTTCTTGAAATTTCGCGAGGATATAGTGCCGAAATTGTACTATTTAGTACCTCCATTAATAAAAATTGTACCTCTTGGGTTTCGCTAAAAAATGAAAAATAAAAAGTGCTGTAACGTAGCTGTAGCTGTAACGTATAGGTACGCCACAGCCGGCTGGTTCTTTTTTGTAAGACTGAGATGCGTAATAGAACAACTATTTGAGGTATATTACGCATCTCAAAGTCCTACATACAAACCTACGAATACTTTATAATTACTTGATAGCGCGCACCAAACGGCCACAACATTAAATTGAAAATCGTAAAAATATACCTAACCTAAAAATATTGCACGTAGAAAAAAGGCATTTTGATAACATTTTTTTAAAACAAATAATTGTACCCATTTAGTACCTCTCGAAAACGTAATTATATCACAGAAATATGCGACAATTTAAGAGAAAACAACAAATCAAAATAAATCTTAAAATTACCAACACAGATGTAAAGAACTTCGCGATGACGATGTGGTAATCCGATGTGGTAATCCGATCTCAAATAGGTACGGTACTGAATGAACAATTCTTTTTTGTTTTTTTTTTAATGATTTGAATTTCAATCTGTGATTGAAGTAACTGTTCATAAAACGTTATTGATTTTATTTGTCTTCAAAACGTCTGATTTTTCGTACTTTTTTGATTAAAGGTTTCACTCAAAGAGATTATTTATCCTACTTTGACTTCACGTATTCAATATTACTGTGTAAAACACAGAATAGACCCGAAGTCCCGAAATTGTACTATTTAAGTACAATTTACAATTTCGGGACTTCGGGTTTTTATAAATTTCTAGAAAGTCGGAGACTAGTGCCGGTTTTCTTTTCACCAATGGACGGAGTGATTCATGAAGATGGTTTAGGTATAAGCATAATTCATTAAAGTGTTTGTGTAATTTGGCTGAAATATGACGATGTTTGTTGAAAATTTCGGACAAAATAATGCCTAACTGGGAGCTATTATGTGCTCTGCTACTCGTTCCAAGCCGGAGCCGGTTGATCATACGTAATAATTACTTAAATCATAAAATATTTATTAGAGTGAACAGGCTCCTTCTGGGTAAGCTCGCTCCATCGTCGACTTTGTCTCTGGTATCTATGACCTAGACTAGAGTCAAGAGCAAACCACATTGGAAAAAAAAAAAAAAACAATTTTCCCTCAGATCCTATTCAGCACAACGCGACAGCACGCGGCGCCGATTGCGCTGAACTTGCTGTCCAACATGCTGGCGGCGCACTACATCTCGTCGTCCGACGGCAAAAGCATTGTCACCATAAACGACCCCCTCAGCAGAGAACTCAGTGCCATTACTTCCCAAGGACCCAAGGACATGGTTTCCGTTATGACGTGGGGCTTTTGTCTGGTTTTCGGTAAGTAAAAGTAACATTCATCATCATTATCATTTCAGCCGAAAAACGTCCACTGCTGGACGGTCGCCTCCCCGCGCGTGGCGCCACATCTCGCGCTCCTGTGCATCTCGCATACAGCAGATTTCCGCGGCCTTCACCAGGTTATCGATCCATTTGGTGGGAGGTCGCGCCAACACTTCGTCTCACCCCATGTGTTTCAACGTTTTTATATCCCTAGTTATTAACCAGCTTTTATCGGATTCCTATCTTCGCTCCTGGGACTTATCCCACAGGCACCGTACGTAGGGATTGCAATCCCGCAATTCAGCGGGATTCAACATAATTTTAGGACCTGTTGTATCCCGCAACAGCTTGCGGTTCCGCAATACGAGTACCGAATTAACCATCGAACCGTTGTTGCCGTTGAGGCAGAAAGAGCCTTTTCGGCCGCTGGCTACACATGTACTTCTATATATGTATAAGAAGTCGATTGGGAGATAACACCACTGATGCTATTTGTTTCATATTTCCTAAAAGAGAAGTAAAGTGACTTATTATTTGATATTTCCAAAGTGAGTGAGTGAAGTGTATCTAGTAATCAAGTAGAATAAAGTGTAGTATCCTGTGTGCTATTTTAGACTATAATCTACCCCTGTGCCAAATTTTATCAAAATCCGATCAATCGTTCAGACGTGAATGAGTAACAAACATCCATCCATCCAAACATCCAAACTTTCGCATTTATAATGTCTCTACAGATTAGTCTATTCCTATGTCGTGGCCAGATCATAGAACTGATCACTTCATGATGTGGCGAAATGGTCGGCCATATCATGATGTGGGCAGCGGATAATTTATATTTCATGAAATAGAACCATTAATTAATTAATGGCCACGACATATAGATTTAATGTTATGACTTCGAGAGTTACATTTTATGGACTTTAAGTTCTCGTCCTTTTTCCTCAGTAATTTTGGCCACAAACATCACCAACATCTCGCTCCCGTGCAAGGAGCGGCTGACAGGCGCGCGCCACATCCACATCATGTCGGGCTGCCCCGCCGAGCTGCACTGGCTGGCCACGCTCAGCTTCCACATGGCGGTGTGTACGCTGGGGCTCATCATACCCACCGTGCTCGCGGGGTACTACCTAGACAAAGATAACACCTTCAACCAGCTCGAAATGTTAGGTGAGTCAGAGTCAACATACCGATTATTTTATGTATAACATAATCTCAATTAGTATTATATCAAAGACTAATTTTGTATTTTCGATGATTGATATACATATTTGGTTTTGATATACCTAATAATAATTTTTATTTTCTCAAAAAGAACATATATAGTTCACTTAAATATGAGAAACTTAATAAAATATCTTCATTAATAAAGATTGTCGTTCAATCAATGGAGTAGCAGTAATTAATGATGTACATATTATTCTTGGTTAGCCAAATACAACTTTAACCTATTTTTTAAAAATGTTCACCGATGATGAATCTCTGAGTTCTTTCGGTAACTTATTATACATATGTCTGCGCTCCCTCAAACTGAAAAGTTCTTCCGTACAAAGTCCTAACTGAAGGCAGTTCTATACTATACCTATTCCTAGTGTAGTAATAGTAGGGAATACTAATAAATAAGTACTATAGTAGGCGCCAGATAATCGTGGAATAACGGTCATTGACCCACCTACAATTATTGACATTTTTAATTTGAAAAACGGAATTAATGACACAAAGCTGTCCCGAATCATCATCTCTCGTGATCCTTAACATTGTCTAATAATGAAAAACGATTCATATTTAATTGTTCAGGTACCTATGAACAGTTATTAGGGAAAGGTCAATATACTTTATTCCACATTTATCTGGCGCCTACTATAGCTTATGGCAAAAATATCGATGTCAAACCACCAGTCCAGTCTCGACCGCGGGCATGAAGGACGAAGACGATATTGAGCGAGGGCGAAGGGCGCTGTCGGTTAGGGCAAATATGATAGCTCGCAGATTTGCACGTTGCTCACGGGGTGTTATAATAACCATGTTTCGTACATACTGCACTTTTCACACGTGAAGTCTGTGGGGCGATTATACGCAGAAATCGAACAGCGTCCTTCGCGTTTAATAATAATAATGCGTTCAGGACATTGATGCGGTTGCCCCGCTTCTGTAGTGCGTCAGGGATGTTTGCGGAAGCTTGAGTCGACTGTTTTTATACAACGATGCGCTTCCCTGGTGCGCCGCGTGCGGGCCAGCACCAGCCTTATTCTGCGCTGTTTGGCGAGCTCTCGAGACTCGATTGTTTATATGTGGGTCGCTGCTGCAAGCTGTCCACCTAGTTCGATCCAGCCCGTCCCTAGCTGTCCTCCCCCCAGCGACACCCTAAGCCGAGACCCGTACCCCACAGCGCGCGCACAGTAGCGTGTAGTCGCTTAGTTTGTAAGTTTTTTATAAGCCCTGGCTGGAGGCTTTAATATTATATTAAGGCCACCACAGGCAAGCCCGGTTAAGCAGTCGACAACCTTATAGGTTGAACTGCGAGAAGCCACTTACAAAAAAAAACTAACTGTCCACTTCGGTGTTAGGCGTGTGGCAGTGATTCACATGTATTCATGGTTTTAGGTAAAGTGATTAGATTAGAAATACTAACATAAGGATACGGAATATTGTTACTAATACAATTGAGTCATGTTACTTGCTTAATAAAGATATTATATTATTATTTTATTGACTGGCCTGTTGGTCGAGTGGTTAGTGACCCTGACTGCTAAACCGGAGGTCGTGGGTTCGATTCCCACCCAGGACAAATCTTTGTGTGATGAGCATGATCATTTGTTCTGTGTCTGGGTGTAATTTGTCTATAATATTTATATATTTAGAAATATATAAGTACGAGTATGTTTATCAGTTGTCTGGTTGCCATAGCACAGGCTCTGCATAGTTTGGGATCAGATGACCGTGTGTGAGTTGTCCCAAGATATTAGATATTATTCAATAAACTATACACACTTATTTACATTTTTAAATATATCTTAAAAATAAATATACAGGGTGGAATTTTGTAATGCCACCTGAAGGGAAAGTACTCTTAATACCTTCTGTAGATAGAAAATTTTACTCAAATAAAACATTCCTTTATTTTTGAATAGAAAGAAAACTGCATTCAAAGATTTTAATAAATTCGCTTGCCACACCCGGGAATCAAACCGATTAAAATCTGTAAAAATTACAACCTGTACTTTTATTGCCTCGATCGTTAGGATCAATTAAAAAGATAAAATGTCTCTAAGAAACTTGATAAATTAAATAATAGGAAAACACACACACATGAAATCTTAAAGTATTTACAAAACATGGTAAACTATTTTTTTTTTTAATAAACTAACTTTCCCTTCAGGTGGCATTACAAAATTCCACCCTGTATATAAAAGCAGTAGTCCGCCGGTATCGGGAGCAAGGTCCAAGCTACCGGTTGTTAAGGCTCCAGGTAAAGGAACCTCCACACAATACGAGCCGTATCAAGCCGATAGAGCCTTCTGTACAGACCCTTTATCCAACCGCGTAAAGCCAGCTTCGACAGATGGTCGTCGAAGCTTTTGGCCATCAAGCCATTGGCCGTTACGACAATCGACAATGACCGCCGAGTCCACATTCCACGTGTCGACAACCTCGTGTGCTAAGTCGAGACACTTGATTTGTTTCTCTTTCTCAGCCTTCACGAGGTTCTCGTCATGCGGGATGGTGACATCGATTATTTATCATTGTGCGGCGCGCTAATCGGTCTATCACCACTATGTCAGGCTTATGCAACAATAGTCCTATCAGTGATGATAGACCGATCCCAGTACAACGTGACATGATCATTTTCGAGACCTAGGTCTGGCGCATACTTGTAATACGGTACCTCAGAATCCATAAGTTTGTATTTCAAAGCAAGTTGCTGATGGATAATCCTGGCCACTTGGTTATGCGTGTGCAAGTACTCGCCATTAGCAAGACGAGAACAACCAGAGATATTATAAATTGCATTTTAAACATTTTAATATTAGGTACCTAATTATAAAAAAAAACTTTTAAAAATATTACAAAATAGTAGCAGTAAGCAGTGTACGGACCCACCTATCCATTATAAAAAAAACTTTTAAAAATATTAGAAATAGTAGCAGTAAGCAGTGTTCGGACCCGGCTATCCAGGGCGTCAAGTTCCGTTTGAGTCCATTTGAGTACGCCGAAAGAGTGCATCAATACCGGCATTTTTTTTTTTTTTTTGATATCGGGTGGAAATCCTCATGGAAATCCTCCACCCTGGGCTGGGTGGAGGGGTATGTCAGACTCTTACTGACTAAAACCACCCCGGTGTTCCATCTCCCACCCACGCCGGGGATCGCGGGAACGAATGCGACATCCGCAATCCCCGGCTGGTGCCGAGTCAGCACCTCGAGTCAGCGGGGGGAGTGAGGTGTTTGACTCCCCCCGCTACGTCAAAGAGGGGCGCACGGGAACACCACGGGCCGCCACCTCGGGTCCGGATGAATGGGGGGCGACGGACATCCCCAAGTCCGCCACCCCTGGACCCAGTTAGGGGGGCCGGAAGAGGGCAGCGTATGCCCTCCTCCGACGCCCGATGCGCCTGCTGCGGGCAGGGAGAGCGGTTGTGATCTCCCTCTCCCTTTCCGCAGCCTCCTTCTGCGCGATAACTGTCTCGCAGAAGGAGACCACCGCGTCCCAGGACTCCTCACCGCCGACCATAGCATGGACTACGGCCGGCAGCGAGAGGTCACCGCCTACAACAGAGATGAGGGCACGGCGCGGCTCCTCCCAAGCTGCACACTCTGCAAGCGTATGCCGT
>NDFZ01005011.1:27995-100953 GCA_002192655.3 Mamestra configurata
AAGCAATCCCATATAGCATCGGCAACTTCCTCGATTATCCTTGCTACAGAGGTTTTTCCTACTCTATAACTGTAAGCTATGGTGTGGTATGAATCTCCTGTTGCCATATATCTGTAACATACAATTATTATGTTTTTTTTTGTTCTAGGTAAGGAAGCTAAATCTCATTGGAAAAAATTAAGAGATAGTCATAGAGAAGCTCTTCGAAGACGTAAGACTACTACAGGACAGGCAGCACAAAATATGAAACCGTGGAAATATGAGAATTTAATGGAATTTTTACTGCCACACAGAGAAAATAACGAGACTTTTTCAAATTTTTCGAATCCTACACAAGGACACGACACTGAAAACACATCTGATACAATAATTACGGATATTGATATTGTTGGATCACCTCCCCCACCGGCTGAATATTCACTCTCAACAACATCTACAATTCAATCTGGGAAGAAGAACAGCAAGCAACTGGAAATTACTGAGATTATTCAGCGCCGAGAGAAAAATCGAGAGCAAAGACGAGCTGAAAGAGATGAAATAAGAAAGCATATTACTGATGCTAATCGACCACAAGATGCATTATCTCATTTATTTGAAAGTTTCTGTCAAAAGACACGTGATCTACCAAAGTACTTACAACTACGAGTCCAAAGAGAAATTTTTGAAACAATTACTCGTGCTGAAGAAGAAGCATTGTCCTATGACTCAAAGAATACTTACTACTCCTCCACACCTTCCAATTCGTCTTCTTATGGCTATAGAAGCGCCACAAATTATCAAACCAGCCCTTTGCTTGACGCCAGCCCCTTGCCTGATTGCAACCCCCTGCCTGATGTGAGACCCGTGCTTGACGCCAGCCCCTTGCCTGGTTGCAGCCCCCTGCCTGATGTGAGACCCGTGTCTGACGCCAACCCCTTGCCTCAACCTCAAGATACATTTCCAGCTGTTTGAATCTCGAACCATTCAAAAATAATTAATAAAAAAAAACATACCTAATGGCGATGGCGAGTCTTTCAGCAGAACTTATAGATTCCCGATAATTAGTATTCCTTTTTTCTATTTTACTTTTAATCATTTCATGAATAATCTGGAAGTCTTTTCGTGATAGTCGATAGTAATTTTCAAACTTTTCATCACTTAATGTCATAAATAATGTTTTGTATTCTCCATGTTTATTTCTGAATTTAATATGATTTTCAATCCAGAACCGGTGTTTTCTTTTCTTTTGCAATTCACCCAAGACTAGATCATCAATCTCACTTTCGGATTCATCGTCAGAAGAACTGTCTAGCAAAGTCAGTGTCAATGCCATTCTATCAGTACCTCGATACGATTTATACGAGAAACATGAAATGCGTCCGTTCCACAAGGTGTATGACTGAAAACTGCGCTGCGATAAGCAAGCTGTACATAGTCGTGGGTCATATTCGTGTACTCCAGTGGAAACGTAGACCCACGTTGACAGCGTTGAGCTATGTAACCGCCTATTCGAGCAAGCCACGCATGTATCAATGACGTCAATTCATGCGTAGCCTCTCCGTGGGTTGCAGTGGACACAACCACATACATTTTCTTACAAAGCGAAGCTTAATACACGTGCGTAGCCTCTCCGTGCGCCGCGGTGGGCCCGCGCCTTAAACCTTTTTAAGAAGCAGAAAATTTCTTAAAATCTTTAAAACATCGATAACTCGAAAACTATCTAAAATGGACTTCAAGTTTTCGGGGTCAAAACCATTGCATATCAGCTCTAGTTTAACCCATTTTAAGGAACGCACTTAATAGGGAATCCGATCCCAAACTAGGCAGAACCTGTACTATAGCAACCAGAAAACTGATAAACATACTTATATATTTCTAAATACATACATATTATAGACAAATTACACCCAGACACAGAACAAATGATCATGCTCATCACACAAAGATTTGTCCTGGGTGGGAATCGAACCCACGACCTCCGGTTAAGCAGTCAGGGTCACTAACCACTCGACCAACAGGCCAGTCAGTATTCAGTATTTATAAAGTTTATCTAAAAACTTTTTTTTTTTCTTTGGCCTATTGTGTCCCACTGCTGGGCAAAGGCCTCCCCCATATCCTTCCAGACATTATTTTCTTGTGCCACCTCGAACCAGTCTTCGCGGTGTGCATCCAAATCATCTCGCCACCGCTTTCTGGGCCGGCCTCGGCGACGCCGTCCATCCTCTGGCACCCATTGCGTGGAGACTTTTGCCCAGCGGTCACTATGCATGCGGCTGGTGTGACCCGCCCAGTCCCATTTCAGCCTAGCAGCTTTTTTGCCCCCCTAAAAACATATAATACTAAAAGTGAAAATAGAATTAAAATTGATCGAAAAACAAACGAGATGTAAATATTTTAAACAAATATTTCTGTCCCTGTCGCGAAGACGCTGTTTAGCTATGGCAGCTTTATAGGCGACATGGTATTTGACGTCAGAGTTCGTATCGGACTTCTCTTTCTAATTGACATCTTTGAAGCTTTATAAATTCATCGCTGTTGAAGGTATTTTAAAAATTATTTCATAATTATTTACTAGAGCCAAAAGTATTTCATTTTGAAAAAAAAAATACATGCATATTCCCCATTACCAATCACCCTGTATTTCTATTACGGATACCTACCGGTCTTTATTTATGTTTTATTCTTTTTTTTTCTCCAGACGCTAGTAATCATGACAGAGCGCCGTATCTTCAACGGCCTCATAGACAAGGTGATGAACACGCGCTACGACCCCACGCAGCCTACTGAGCAGGACAGATTGGTGGGCGCGGAAAAGACTTACGTTAGCAATGCTATCACTTTGCGTACGTATACACTTAACTCAAGCAAACTTTTTTCAATGAAGCTACACGTATATTAGAAAAAAAGAAATAAATCCTGTGGTCCTGAAAGATATCCTGGTTACCAAAGGGGCCAGCCATTCCCGGAAGTCCAAAACAGAATTAGGCAAGCACAGTAAAACACTACAGTTGATTTTAGTATTCATCAGATTTCAAAAATAATAGCGGACGGAAAAGCAGAAAACGCGGAAAGTTTGATAGCACGTAGCAAAGTCTAAACGGACTTTGCTACGTGCTATCGAACTTTCCGCGTTTATCGAACTATCGTGTCCCGTGATCGAATGAGCGACGACCCTGCCCCCTCCCTCGAGATTACCGTGACTCACGTCTAAATGTCAACGCCATGTGTCAAATGTCAACTATCAAACGTCAAACATACAGCCAGTGTTGCTTTAACTGCGCAGATGTTGGCTTCAAAGAACAAAAACTTTTAGACTGAGATCCCAGAACTCAGCATCGGATCTAGGGGCGGGGAGCAATTAATGGCAATATTTTATATTGGAAATATTAGTATTGGGGATGGAAAATTCTTACCAATTTGCTGGTTTTAAAAATAAGTTTGAATAAACCAAAAGAAGCGATGGCCGATGATGGATTCCCGTAGTAAAAACACAGTCAGAAAGAGAAATCCTTTATATACATATAATGAAGAAAATGGCAATAGGGCTGTAACAAAATTCATAGTCATAAAATGCACGCTAAAATGTCTAGAAACTAGAAACTAACAGGTTTTTTTTCCAAATCAATATATGTACTAGTACTACGCAAGTCCAGTTAGGTGTAGGCGAGCGATAATGACAAAACATCGAAAACTGAAAGAACCAATTCATCTTATTAGATTATATTACCATTTTGAAAAAGGCATCATGTCTTGAACAAAACTAATTTACAGAAAATTTAAGGTAGGTAATCCTTCTCGCAGCATCGGCTTTTGTTATCTATAATAATACTAGTGGTCCTGACAGACGTTGTCCTGTCTGAACGTTTGCTTTGTGTCTGACAAAAAATTATAGAAATTATATTTGTATATGATAACCACATTTATGAGGAAGGCTATACTGGAACGAGAGAAAACGGGATATGCGCGTACGAAGTCGCGGGAAACACACAACAATAACGTTATAACTCAGCCAAAAATATCCGAGATAACTACGGATTTAATCAAATATATAAAAGCAGTTTCTAACAAAAAGTTTAATAAATGACACTTCACTAGCACAGATAAACTAGAACCAAAATGCTTAAAAATCGATTTAAAAGCGTAAAACATGTGACGAGCTCAAAAAGCTCGTTACAGTATGATGATACATTATAATTAAAATTACTTATAATTAGTGAAGAAAAGTCGATGTTTTGCCAAGTGTTTAAAAAGCATAGAGACCCGCGTGTAACCGGGGCGGGTCGCTATTTAATCAATAATATGTATTCATTAATCATTATTTTACAAAATGACACAAGTATTTTATCTATCGTGCAAAATATTTTTACGCGCCAGAATTGATGCCGGGTACGTAACGACATTGGTTACTACTAGTGCCATCTAGTATCGAGTAGCAGAACTTGTAGAGTCAAGTACCTTCTATACTTTTATATGCTAGAACATTCTACAGGTCTCGATAATCAATTGGTACCGGTAGTTACGAGTACTTTCCAGATGCTTCTACAGTAGAAGGTTCTGGAATTAATTGACCTACATAAGGACCACATAGCTCGCGACCGTGTCAGTATTGGTTTTGCGATACAGGCGAATACTTCGGAAACGATCTTCAAGTGCGATTAAAGTGATCAGTAGTGACGTTTAGTTTTATAATTAGTAAGTTTAAAATTGTAATTAGTGTTGTTAAATTAAAGTGTCATTTTGGTTATTTATTCGGCTATTTTTATTTTCACGAACCCCAAGCTCGTAACAATATCATAGCATCGCAATGCACGGTCGAGTACGGACGTGTTTGCGCTGCTCGATACGAATATTATATTCGCGTGTCCGCGTGGCTTTAGCCAGGTTTACGTCGTTATGAGTTCACAACCGCTCATAGCCAACGAGGTCTTGGCACTTATCAACCATGCCATCAAATACATGGACGAAGTCAGCATCTTGCAGATCTGCAAGTCCAGCTTCAATGAGGAGGAGGTGCCAAGCTGCTGCTGTTCCAATCGCTCGGCAAAGTCGAGCAGATGCAGTCCCGCCGGAGGGAGGGAGGCAGTTTTGAATGTGCGAGCTCCACTGCGTCACCCGCTGCTGAAATTGTACGTGTTGCAACATGCGCCACAGCCGTCGCTGACTCGATGCTAGTCGAGGTAGTAACGTCGACCCCTGAACGTGCCTACGCTGCTATCGTCGCCACGCACAAACCTGTGTCGCAGAACAAGAAGGGGGATAATAAGAGCTGCTGTGAATCTGCCAACAGAGGTTCGAAACAGCTAGGCCCAGCTATACAGGCACCTGTGACAAGGATGGCTTCGTGAAGGTGGAAAGGAAGAAGAGGAAGAAACCTCCTAGTCTGAACCAGTGTGGGACCGCGCTGGCAGGACCCAATATGCTGCGTCCGGCAATACCTACGACTCAGCTCTGTATGTCTCGGCTACATCTCACCAAGAAGGTTGAGGAGATGCTTGTACCAGCTAACCTGCAAGCATCGTCGACACCACCGCACGCGAAGCGCGCGCAGCGAACACTGGGGCGCCCAATCCGGTGGAAGTCGCTACGTCCCCATCAGGGGACGTGGCGAGCGGTCACAGGGCTAGGCCCCCTGCCCGCGGGGGCACCCCTCGGCCCATAGAAATGGGCCCGTCGTTTTTTTGCACATTATAGTGCGGAGCGTCCTCGGGCGCGCGCCTACTCAAAACGAATAGCAACGCGCGCCCGTGTGTATAAATGCATGTGGACTGCAGGCGCGCCGCGGCGACAAAAGTTATAGCTCCGTGCCGCTTCTTCACGACACCTTCGGCGTTCAGTCCCAACCGAGTGAGGAGGCCCAGCGAGAACGATCAGCGACGAAAGGTGTCGGCTTGGGGCGAACCTGCAGTAAGTATGTGGCCCCCGTCCGTCCCGTTTCCAGAGCTAGCCGGTCACGTTCCGGACCGCAGGGCCGTCAAATGTGTGTGTGTGGGCGGCCTTGAAGTGTGAGTACTGCCGCCCAGTGCGTCTGCACCGAATAGCGAGTCCACAGTGCCATATTCGGTGCGTGAGTTTAAGCGCCTGTGGAGAAATGCATGTGTGCGACGGAACGCAACTCGCCTATATTAACTTAGAACAAGTTGCGCGCCGTGGTGAGAGTAGGGTGGGCAGTGATTTTGTTTGAGTAGGTCGCGTGTAGACTGGGGCGGCCTACTCTGGCGTCATGTCCGGTGCGACGGGGCCGTCTACGTCCCCGACCAGGTCGCGGGGCAGGTGCCTCGCGTCAGGTGGGCGCGCGTGCCAGGGCGCAAGGTGCTTGACGTGCGGCCAAGCGGATGCGTCGGCACGCGCGAACATACCCTTCGCGAGGCGCTGCACGAACTCATCCAGGCCCTCAATCCCGAGGTCCCGCTGGATTACATCGTTCCTCACTAGGTAAGGGGCAGCCACAATTGTCCGCAGCGCAAGATGTTGCTGCGCGCGGAGCTTCTTCCGGTTCCCCTCACCTGTGAGGGCGAACCAAGCGGGGGCGGCGTATGTCAATATTGGGCGCACGTACAGCTTGTACACACCCAATTTGACACGCGCCGGGAGGTGGGACGAGAGCACTGGTTTGAGGCGGGCGCGGGCGACACTTGCCTGCCCGGCGACCCGGTGGACGTGTGGCCCCATCGTGAGCCCGGCGGTCGATGGTCACACCCAAGTATTTGACCCGGGGCGACCATGCGACGTCGACTCCTTGGAACTTCAGAGGGGGTGGGAGGGGCGCGGAACCGGTAACGATCGCCTGCGTCTTACCCACATTGACCGACAGTCGCCACTTGGCGAGCCAGTCGGGAAGGAGGTCGAGCGCGCGCTGCATTTTCAACGCCGCGTGCTTACCGTTGAGAGACGTGGTTATGTACGCGGCGTCGTCGGCGTACAGCGCGAGCGTCGACTGCGGCGAGGTTGGGATGTCGTCGGTGTAGAGTGAGTAACACGCCGGCGACAGGCAGCTGCCCTGCGGCACGCCCGCCCGGACAGGGCGGGGGGCGGATAGCGCCCCGTCGACCATCACTCTGAAGTTCCTGCGGGACAGAAAAGATTGGACCACTCTTACAACGCGACGGGGCGCGTCGGAGGTGGCCAGCTTGTATATGAGGCCGTCGTGCCACACGCGGTCGAAGGCCTTCTCCATGTCGAGGAGAACTGCGACCGCGTACTCCTTCTTGTTCATTGTAGCCGACAGCAGGTGCAGTACCCTCGACAGTTGGAGCGTCGTGCTATGTTCTGACCGAAACCCGAATTGTTCCGGCCGTGGGGTTATGTGGGGCTGTAGGTGTCGCAGCAGGAGCGACTCGAACACCTTGGAGATGGTGGAGAGCAGGGTGATCGGCCGATAGCTCTCTGGCTTCAGGATATTTTTCCCCGCCTTGGGCAGCATAATGACGCGCCCCTCCTTCCAGGCGGTGGGGAAAGCCCCCGTGCGCNATTGGGGCGCCCGCGCCGAACGCGCGGTATTTACGTGCCGTGCCACCGAGACCCTAGGGCTCCACAGACGCGCATGCTCGCTCTTGATTGGTTGAACTATAGTTCTGAGGTGTCATCAGTACTTCCAGTGCTACCCAAAATGTGTAGGTATATAGGATAGGTAATTTCGTAAATAAATTTAGTGTGTGAATTACTATACTAACACTGTTTTAATTACCACTACTCTTGGTAAATTGGTGACCCCGACCGACGTTCTCCAGTCACTAAAATGGATTCCGAAGAGATCGACACTATCTCCGTCAAAGCCCGTATCCCTACGTTTTGGCGTGATAAACCAACATTATGGTTTGGGCAGTTCGAAACGGTCGTCAACCCATAAAAGCCCAGCGAGGAATCGAAATTCAGTTTGATGGTGGCACATCTCGAGAAAACGGACGTCGAACAGATAAGTGACATCGTCATGTCCAAATCTCACACAGGCAGATACGAGGAAGCCAAGAAAAGGTTACTTTCCGTGTACGAAGAATCGGAAACCAAGCAGCTGCAAAAACTTCTCACCGAGATGGGCTTAGGCTCATAGGCTCATGAGAGAACCCACGCACGAAAAAATGCCGGATTCAACGCTCCAGGTGTTGTGGATACGTCACCTACCTGTGTCCACACATGCAGTCCTGGCAGTTAGTGAACAATCATCCCTCCTCTCGCCGCAATGGCCGACAAAATGCACGACCAGTCAACCGAGTCACGCTCTACACGAACGCCGTCACTTCGTGTACAATAGTGAATTAATATTTAGTAGTTTTGATAAATATATATGATAGTCTGTAAGGTATATATGTTATGGGTCTTTGTTACAAGAAATAAATTATATATTATTGTTATTAAAATAATGGAATGTGTTATTAACTTACAGCTGCGGACAGAATCCCAGACGCGATGTTAATACACGACTTGCACAAGAACTACGTACAGTTCTGTAGAAAGAATGTCAACGCAATCAAGGGCATCAGCTTCTCAGTCAAGAAAGGTAAGCTGTTTATATTCTTTATTATATACTCATACGTTACGCCCAAAGGCCAGAAAACAGCTCACAACGCGTTGTGGCCGTTTTCCTATGAGCCACGACACGAAATGCTTGTTCTGGCCGTTAGCAAAATGCCACAACGCGTAGCACGTCGACCACGTCGCGTTTCGGTCTTTGGGCGGAACATATACAACGTTTAACAGATTTAACGCAATACCTGAAAAGGAGCCATTGTACTTAACATTATGAACAACTTTTACTACCGGACCAACACCGAATTCGAAAGTCGTAAGGGAGCATGCTCCTGAGGTACGAAGTAGACAATCTATTCCAGGATACAGTCTACGCGTGTGTCATGTTTCATCTAAATCAGTTCAGTCGATAAGGCGTGAGGAGGTAACAAACAGACACACAGAATTACTTTCGCATTTGTAATATTAGTATGGAAGAATGCATTACTAGACCGTACGGTCCCACTGCTGGATCTCGGTATGAATGGATCCGTGGACTGACTAGGCAAGCGTTTCTAAACCTTGAAGATCGATCCGTGGCTGCATAGCCTGTCAGTTCAACTGCTGCAAAAAGTCCTTGCAAAAAAGCCTTCTCTGACCCGGATACAGAAGCGGACAACCGACCTTGCGGCCTCTAGTTAAGCGAACTACTATTAAATTATGCTATTTTTATCCACAGGCGAATGCTTCGGGCTTCTGGGGGTGAACGGCGCAGGCAAGTCCACTTGCTTCAAGATGATCACAGCCGAGGAGTGCCCCACTAGAGGGAAAATCTTCGGCAACGGGTACTTCCTCCGCAGAGGGAACAGTCAAGTAAAGAACTAAAGTACTTAAGTTGTAGATGTAAGGTCCTCAATTCACTGCAACAAATCCAGTATCTCCGGTAAGAGGTCCACCTCTAAGCTGAAGGCACGTGAGCACATTTGATTTTGCCTTGGACCAAAATTCACATATAGCTTTCGCTCCTCCCATCTATAACATTCATATCTTTTGAAAAAGGTGGCCAAATTATTAGAAACACACTTTTTTCAATCCTTAATATGGCCTTGGATGACCGAGCATGGTAGCAAACCACACTTCCGTTCGCATGGGTGGCCTTGGCGTCCGCAAAATTTCGTGTAGAAGTCTACCGGCCTTCCTCTCCTCGGTCCACAGTACTGATACATTAACCAGGAATATTTTATCATCCTCACTGGTTGATTTTGAGGTACCGTGTTTGGCCGATGCGTTGAACGCTTGGAAAATGGCTTGTCTCGACACGGATTTACCTACCCGACAACCTATCCTCCCAGGGACGATAGAATTTGCCGCTCTGCAGTATTTTACTGAATAACCTGATTCATACGTCATCGAATACTGCTGAACGTGCACGTCTGCTGGCTGTGGGAGAATGGGAGTCGGGTTTGTGGCTTCAAGCACTCCCGACATCCACCATAGGCACAATGATGGATGACGCATCGTTTCGGCTCGCCATCTGTCTTCGCTTAGGTGCACCTTGTATTGCTCCGCATCGTTGTCACTATCGTGTATTTTTCGTCTAATTTCTTGAATAACTTCAATCCTGTTTAAAAAAAAAAATGGACAAAAAGATAAGAAGGTAGTAAGTACTTATCATTTTGTCCAAGTAATGAGTGCTTTCATAATTTATACACTTCAGTAGGTACTATATGTACTCGAAAAAAACCAAACTAGAGATGAAATATCTACAGTCTGTAAAGAGCCCTCGGTTTTTTTTTAATATTGTGACCTTTTGGCCTCCCACAAGTTAAATTCATGTTGTTTGGTTTTATAATATTAGTTTTAAATTGATTTTACTTTTTCGTTTGTGTTGTGCCAGTCCCAAAAAACATATCCCTTTCTCTCTTTATTTTTTTTCTGTCAATAAATATTTAAGATTTGAAAGCCTTGTTCGTATCCGCACAGTACCTGCAGACCCTGGGCTACTGCCCGCAGTTCTTCGGGCTGGACATGTTCTTGACTGGCAGAGACAACCTGGAAATTGTGCTGACACTCCGCGGGTTTAAGAAGCAGCAGGTCGAAGAACAAGTCCAAAGCTGGATAAACATAGTTGGTGAGAGCAGTTTTTCAACTGTTTACTGTTTCATAAAGGCATTAATATTATCCTCCCGACCGAATTTCGTGTCAATAATCTACAATGGGTATATAATTGGTTTTAACTAGAACCGCATGGTTTTCATTTGGCACTTAGTAAGTATGACCAATTAGTGCAAGAAATCGTAAGTATTATTTTTCTTGTATCCTCAATTTTTTCATTCAAAATCAAAAGTAATTTATTCAAATTAGGCTGAGAGCTAATACTTTTTGAACGTCAAAATGACATGAAGACAGTCCCCCAAATCGCCCGCCCGTCACCACCTGCTAGTGTGTTAGCTGGGAAGAAGAAGTGGCGCAACAAACTCCCCAGCTATCTGTTAAGTTTTAAGAACTTGATTTTACATTCAACTTGTAATTTGTTAATTGCTAGCACACTCAGTCACTCAATTAAGTCATCGAAAACAGACACACTCAAGAATAAGAATCAAGAATATTTTATGTGCATCATCATTTATGACCATCTTAACATACCGAGTTTCCTCCGTGCCTCTGAAGCACGTTAAGCCGTTGGTCCCGGCTGTTATTCGTAGATCTTTGACAGTCGTTACGGATTGTAAGAAGCCAGTAAATCGGACTCCAGTCTTGCTATGAAGTACCGTGTCACCCAGTCAATGGGTTGTGGAGGTCTGGTAGGCAGCCACTCCACATAAAATACTGGTATTCAGCTGAATCTGGTTTGACTGGAAGCCAACCCCAATATTGTTGGGAAAAGGCTAGGCAGATGATTTGATTTTACCGAATAAGAATGGTCAAGGCCCTTACAAAATTTACCTGACTCCAGAAATAAGACATAATTAATATCCTAGTTTCTTTGTCGTCTAGAATATATGAAATATACATATGTTCTTTTGTAATACACTCCCACTAGCATGACCACCATGTTTGGGTTCATTTGAATCATCCTGAGGCGCAATATTCATTGCAGTTGAATAGAACTGTTTCTCTGTTAGGCCTCGAAAAATACGAGAATCAACGTGTAGAGGGCTACAGCGGTGGCTGTGTGCGGCGCCTCGGCACGGCTTCAGCGTTATGCGGCGGCGCACAACTGGCTCTACTGGACGAGCCCACCGCCGGCGTCGACGTGGCCGCGCGCAGGCGACTGTGGACCGCGCTCCGGAAAGCTCTAAGGAGTCAGCGAGCGGTCATCATCACCTCGCACAGGTACGTGCTACATGAGCGGAGTAGGAGTCTTTGTGGATTTTAAATCTCCAATCGAGAATTTCAATACGAAGCAATGGGATTTCCAGAATTAACATTTACAAAATGATATAATTCCGTTATTGCTTCCTCCAATGCAGAAATTGACCTAGTTAGTAGTAGTAGTAGAATTACCTATACATAACTGTCTACAAAGCAATGTCTTTATTCCCATCCCACAGTATGGACGAGATGGAGGCGCTGTGCTCGCGCATTGCCATCCTGGCGGGCGGGCGCGTGCGCGCGCTGGGCACGGCGTCAGCGCTGCGCGCGGCGCACGCGCATGGACACGCCGTCATCTTCAAGATCAAAGACTTGCCAGCCTTGCCGGGAGAAAGTGCGTACATTTGTGTACATTACATGTTTCACTTACTTGACTTTGACTTTTCACTTTGTCTTTTAATTTTGACTTTTGACTTTGACGTTGACTTTGACTTTTGACTTTGACTTTGACTTTGACACTTAGTACACACTATTGTAACAATTTATAACTTTAAAAAATATCAGCTTACATCCGAGTATTATTTTAAGAATACCAGCGTCAGACAGCGTCATGTCATGACATGAACAGCAGCAAATGGCACACACTAGGGATTTTTTTTTTGTTTTCATTGTTACTTCTTTATTTTATGCTAAATACTACTACTATCGTCTCATCCTGTTTTTTTTTCTTTGTTCTTTATACCTATCCAAATGCGACACTTTCGGAGGGTGAGAAAAATGAGCCCTTTCCTTTAATTTGCCATTATTATTACTTCCCAGAATTTGACTTTCTTTATTACGCACGATTGTCCAAAATGTAATAAAGAAACCGGTCATAGTCTCCGCCTCGTCTGATAACAGACCTTGTATTGAAAATATTATTATGTGGTCGTTTAGTTAAGGCTCTTCTTGAGGTGCTCAAATATCCCTGGTGAATGTTTAACCTACGAGCTAGGTATTTCCTTGGAATCTAATAATTCATGTACTCGTGCCATTTCTGCTAATAACTTAGACTATAAATATTTTAGGAACCGTTTATCTCCCAGTTCAATTCAATGGTACAACTTTTGTCCATGCATTTTTGGTAGACCGTTGTATGACGTCTTCCGTTATTTTGGGAATTTAATTCTGGAACAAATTCGGTTTAACTTCAGTTTTAGTAAAGTTTTGAATAAAATATAAAAGGTAACATGTTCCTTCCGTCTGTTAGTCATCACCAACCCCAGTGCCTAGTGTATGTGACGCCCTTTACATATATCCCCGTAATGTTTTATTACCTGAGCAAGAGCCAAGTTTACAGCAGGTCATTGACGAATTTAAAGTCATTTCGTCAGACAAAGTCTTGGGAACACTACCTGGCTTTCCCACAAGATAAACACTACTGGTCAGCCAATTAGGCAAAGGTTTTTACCCCTCTTTAGACAGACCGACCTTGACAATAATTCAAAAGTGCCTGCAATGGTTTAATTGAAATAAATACTTTGAGTTTTGATAAGATGTAGGGGATGAATAAATGACAATGACCAAGACTATGATGGGTGCTCTCCGTCCTTCTCGCTCACCTTAAGCAAATCTGGTAGTCATGGTCACTAAGAAAGATTGTACTCTTCGTTTCTGTGTTGATAGCATAAAGTTGAATAGCGTTACTATCAGGGATTCAGATCCTCTACCGCGTATCCACGATATTTTGGATAATCTTCGTTGTGCAAGGCATATAAATTCTCTTTATTTTCCAAGTGCATTTGGGCAGATCACTTTAACGGATAAGGATAGCTGGGAGAAAACTGCTTTTATAGGCCCACAGCGTCGTTTTTTTATTTGTCAGAATGCCATTAACAGGCAGAATGCCACTGCCAGCTCACAAATCCGAAATGCAGACTGTAAAAAAATATATATTTTTATTTAATTGTGAATTTTGAATTCGAGTCCTAAAATCGTGGACTATTTAATTTTAGTAATAATAATAATATCATTTATTTGCATATAACATGGTATAAAATGGTGTTAAAATAAATAAAAAATGCACAAGCATGTTTTGCTAGAGGATCTCGTCTGTTCCGTGGGCAAATATCGTTTGCTGTTTTGAATAGCTGTTTATTCTTGGCTACGAACACACATGTTTCATAAATGTATAGAGAAGGCAGCGGTAGCAAAACAAGTTTTTTTTAAAATTGGTCGACATGAGTCATCAGGTTGCAGTCCATACATTGCTCTTAAGCAACTATTATATGATATCTAAGGACTTCCATAGTCATTTCGCTCTTCTTAGGAAGGTTTTAAACCGTCTTAAAGAAGCTGGTCTATCTATTAATTTAAAAATATGTGGATTTTGTAAGAGCGAATCGAAATATCTGGGTTACATAGTAAATGAAAAGGTTTTACAAACTGATCCAAGTAAACTAGACGCTATTAGGGATTTCCCAACAACCACTGCAAAATCTAAACGCGGTTTAAATGAGCTCCTACTATAGACGTTTTTTTGATGATTTCTCTTCAATTATAGCACCTCTCACTGCTCTCATTGGTAGATCCGATAAATTGGTATGACACAGGTGATCCAGCTTAAGTTGAAAAAGGCATTAATCAATACTCCTGTTATGTCATGTCCTGATTTTTCCAAACCATTTGTTCTACAATGCGACGCGTCAGCTGTTGATCTTGGTTCAGTTATATAATATAATATAATTTTCTTTCTTTCTTTATTATTTCACTTCTTAGTTTTCCTTGTGGCGGCATTAATACCGCTACAGGTTCTTTCACAGAAAATTTATAAAGTCGAACATCCTATAGCCCGACTATTCACCGAAGCTGAACGTAATTACAGTACTACTGAACGCGAGCTCTTATCTGTTCTAGATTCCATAAAACACTTCCGCTGTTACCTGGATGGTATGAAGATTCCTGTCATCACCGACCATATGGCTTTAAAATGGCTTCTTACCCTAAACAACCCTTCCGGGTTTTTAACGCGCTGGACAACGCTCATTTCGCAATATACCTTTGACATTGTCCATTGCAAGGAGACACAGCACGTCGTATCGGTTGCCTTGTCTAGAATTTATGCTAGTCCAATCACTTTTGCACAAGGATTTAAATAATAATTAGACGGATCTGAGCGAACGCATAAATAAAACTATTTATACCATCTATCGGTAGTTTACCGAAAGATGGTATAACAAGGTATATTTAGGCGTTCGCGATACACTCCAAATGTTTTCTTCATACGCCTTCAGAATGGTGTTCTTTTAAGACGCATGCCTATCACTTCCCCTTTGTCTTCCGATCCATGGCGTGTCGTACCAGCCGAGAAGGTACCTACCGCGATTTGGGAAATAATAACAATTTTCCTTCAGTGCATCCTGGTGTCACTAAGTCTTATCTCAAGATAAGAGAGGTATATTATTGTCCAAATATTTTCCAGGATGTTACTGAACTTCGCAATGCCTCATCATTGTGAAGTTTGCAAGGCTTATAAAAGCGCTAATACTCAAACACGAAGTTAAATGTTGTATCCCAAAGACGTTACATTGCCCTTACAATAAATTCATATAGATATCATTGGTCCTTTACCAATTGCCTATTATGGGTATAAATATATTTTATCTATGGTTGACGTAATTCCTAAATATGCTTGGCTTATTCCCCTTAAAAGGGTTGACGCCAGTTCTGTTGAGTAAAGCTTTGGAATCTGAAATATTTTTCAATTTCGGGGTACCACCAGCTATAACTTCGCTACAATGCTACCGTTTTTCGTAGTGAACACTTCAAATTTCCTCAGATTTTTTCATATCTATCTATACACAGATATACACTCCTTATTATTCCCCTCAAGCCAACACGGTAGAACGCTATAACCAAAGTGTTATTGATTAGGTACATGCCCAGCTAGCTAAGGTGGGTGAAAACAAATAAATTGGGCAGGAATGCTACCCAAGAATTTATGAAGAAATTTGTATAAAATCCATCACGTGCTTTAGTTGAAAGTCGGCTTCAACACGCGTTGAATCTGTCTTCCCTTGCCGAAGTTTATGCGAGGGTTGCTGAAAATCTGTCAATGGCTGTCCTCTGAAATTATAGAACGTATAATGCGAATTTATTTATCTATATTTTTAAATATGTAATTTAACTCACACACTCATTGTTGTTAATTATATTGTAAATATGTGAGTACCATGTCCCTTGCTAGTAAACTTAGTTTTATCTCTGCTGGAATTGCTTTGTTGTACCTATTAGTATATAAGTGTGTACTGTATATTAGGGTAATGTTGGGTGCATTGTGCTCACATAATATTTAAATCAATTTATCAATGAATGTAAACAAAATATTGTAAAACTTATATTTGAAAAGAGTAACTATGGAGTTTCTTGTCCGTTCTTCTCCATAAGAATCTACTTTTTGCGAATGGACAACTAGAGTCACTTATATTTTAATTTAAAACTGTAAATTTGACGTTCAAAAGTGCCTTTTAATGGTCTNATGTATACAAAATATTGTAAAACTTATATTTGAAAAGAGTAACTATGGAGTTTCTTGTCCGTTCTTCTCCATAAGAATCTACTTTTTGCGAATGGACAACTAGAGTCACTAATATTTTAATTTAAACTGTCAATTTGACGTTCAAAAGTGCCTTTTAATGGTCTAGTTGAAATAAATGAATTGACTTGACTTGACTTGAATCTTCGAGAGATCGCTCCATCGTTGGTGACACTATAAGGAGGCGTAATTTCTCTAGATCTTCAGGTGCAGAATATTTTTCTCGTAATTAACTAGTTCCTCGTGTTATTAGTATCGTCTCAAGGACTGTGTATGTCCTGCAAGACTGTGATTCTGTTCATTCTGGCTTGTATCACATTAAGGACATTCTTAAGTGATATACTACACATATTGTACCGTATTTATTTTGCGAGAATTAAATTTAGTTATTGGTTTCAAAGTGAGTAGTTGTATTTGTATTGTTAATCCGCAGTCCTAAATAGGGTTATCATATTCAAGTTGATAAATCTTTAGGGTTAAAACCTTCGAATGTCCACATAGTTTTAAAGTATCTTTCTTTACTTATGCAAATTTCTTTGTATTTTCGAAAAAGTTAAACCAATTTACCTTAGTCCTTTCGAAACAAAAAATCCTAAATATTTTTTCAAACTGCCTACGTAAATTGACATGTTTATTTAAAAAAAAACTTCTCGTTGCCACGCAACGAATTGATGACATCCTGTATCGATAAAATGTTTTTAATCTTGAAATTACCGAATCTTTGATTTAAAATTTATATTTTAGCTCGAGAGCTAGTTTGTTTGATCTTGGATTCAAGACGTAATCAGGTTATTAGCTGGTTGAACGTGAGGCAAGGCCTCTGATATCGTCTGCGGAGTTCGGAGGTAGCGTGAGTCACTACGCTCTGGGTCTACAGACAAGGAAGTCCTTTTCCTCCTGACGGGGATCGTCGAGAAATAGTTCATATAGCCGATTCTAGCTGCTTAAGTTTTAAACCTTATTAACCCTTTTATTGTGTGTTTTTTTTTTTTTGATGGCATAATGGAGTATGCAAGCTTACAAGTGTCAATTAATTTCATAAAATTTGATTTACATATTAGACATATAATTTTCTGTGTCATGTTTTGTAAACTTTGCATACTGCTGTATAAATTCAAGTTTTTATAACTTAACAGACAGAGGTGTTGCTGGGGAGTTTGTTGCACCACTTCTTCTTCCCAGCTAAAACACTAGGAAGTGATGACGATTTTTTTTTTGGGGGACTGTCTTTATGTAGAACTTTGACGTTCAAAAAGTGCTGGCACTCAGCCTAATTTGAATAAATGACTTTTGATTTTGTGATTTTCTTTATGCAAAATTTTCTCGGACAGAAACTTCACGTCATTAAAATCTTTTAACCGAACGCTGACAGAGACATGTTATTAGGATTTAACATTTTTAATTAAAAAAACTAGAAATCTGCTTCTCTTATTGCTGACCACTTCCTATTGTTCGAACGAGTACATCGATTTGATTGAAATCAACGAAATTTTGATGTTGCAAATTGCCAGAATTTACTTCACGCATATTTATTTACAAGATTATAACAATACATTCTACGTGAAACAATTATATTCAATTAACTGATAATAAAACTGACATTGAATTAATTGAAATATTGAATGTAGGTAACATTCAATATTTCAATTAATTCAATTAAATTGAATATCAAGTTAACTGATATCGACCTTGCAACGTAAAATTCTTAAGGTGCCCGTTTTTGTTTTTGCAAAGGTGTGTTTAAACGGATTTGTAAAATTATTTTTGGTTTGATAGAGGTTTAGTCCGAAATGGTCCCATTAAAATTTCGTGAAGATCTGATGAAAAACTTCGGATACAATGAAATTGACATGGACTGGTTTGAATTTTTGGGGTACCAGCACTAAAAGTGAAAAATAATTATCTTTTTTACAAAATATACAACCCCACCGACTTCCAAATGAAAATCGTGTATTGAATTTTATTTCGAAGTTGGTTGTGTTTTTTTGTAAAAGTTTTTACTAATGCATACAGTTTTAATAAATAAATGCTATGAACTAAGCTTTTCTAACTATGTTGGAGATGGCTGGCACTGTAACCTCATGCTACCAGTATCTGTCAAAATAAATGCGTTTCTATTTCAGATGCGGATAAGACGCAAGTGAACAAATTAAAAGGTGAACTACAAGAAATATTCAACTGTACACTCAAGGATGAACACAAAGTAAGTACTTGAAGAAAAAGACAAGTACATTATAATATGCTGTTTTTTTATCTAATCTAATTTTATGAACCTGTGTCTACCGTCACCATTTTTACTCTTATTTCATAATAAGGTACCACCCGCTCTATGAAAGTTGTGCATGCCTGTTAGTGGCTCATTTACACAGGACCCTCGATGTCACAATTTTGTTAATAAGCCGTTGGTGTGCCTTATAAATAAATAAATACATAAATAAAGTTCTTAATCAAGTAACTTGCTGTGATATGTGATTTTTTATCACGATCCAAAATGTATCTCTCTTTAATTATCCCACTGCTGGGAATGGTTGCTGTTTTTAATCTTTGCCACACTAGTTATTCTCCTGTATCGTGGGTGCGTTAACAAACATATAAACTCACATACACAAACAGCCAAACCCGGAACAACTATCTGTTGGCCATACAAATATTTTACCCGTGCGGGGATCGTACCCGCGACACGCAACGCAGCAGTCAATCGCTCAACCACTGCACCAACCGTGTCGTGTCGGTTGGCTGTAGTCAAACCTTCACGTGACCACAGTAGGGCCTTTTCGCCCAAAGTATCAGCATTGTCATCCAACTTGCCAATACTGTCACTGTTTTGGGCACTTATTCCATGAACAGCGATCAATCAATCAATCTTTATTTGTGAACACAGGTATAACAATAAAGGTCTTATGTAAACATTTTAGTCGAGCTCTATGTCCTACCAATAAAATTGGTGTACAAATATATTATTTATTTCTTAGTAATAAGTCTAAATTTATAAAATACAAAGTGAAGTTCAAGTAAATAATGTCAATTAAATGTATTATTAAAAAAATATTAATGAATTAAAATTTATTTTTTTACTTTATAAATTTTTAAATTTTACATGCATATCAATGGTAAATTATATTAAAGGGTAATGTCATATGCGATGCGATGCGAACGAATTTAATGATGACGAATGAGTTCTTCGCCTAATCAGGCAGATTATAATAGCGTTCAATTTCGTCGCTAACCTCGGTAATAATAATTATAATTAACTAGCTGCGCCCCGCGGTGTTACCAACGGTTTATTTGTTACTCCGCGTGAATGTCGAAAATTATCCGTAGGAAACACATTCCCGGAATAAAAAGTAGGTAGCCTGTGTGTTAATCTAGGGGTCCAGTTTCCTGCATATCAAAATTTTATCAAAATTGGTCCAGCCGTTTGCGCGTGAAGAAGTAACAAACATACACACACTCACAAACTTTCGCCTTTATAATATTGGTGATTAGTAGGATTTTTTTGTTCTAAAATATACAGACATTTAAATAACATGGTGATACACTACAATTCACTTAATTCTAAGTTCAGATATTGCTGTGTCTGAACTAGATATAAAATATCTGTATTTCAGACATCAACGCTCAATCCCCCGTCGCAGGCGATTTTTGGGAATTAACTAAGCTAGACCTTATAAATATATTTCCATAATATTATTTATAATAATAATAATCATTTATTTCAATCCATTTGATCATATGATGGTACATTTAAAACAAATTAAAAAAATACAATTATAATTGGAAAATAATACTTGGAAGGACTTGGCCTTTGCCCAGCAGTGGACAAAAAAAAAAATTACCTATTTAAGGAAGTGACAGATGTAGGAGAACAATCTTGATTAGTTGTATAGTGATGACCTCCCGTGTTTCCCCGCAGACGATGCTGCACTACCACATCAACGAGAACATGCGCTACAGCGACCTGTTCGCGAAACTGGAGGCGCTGCGCGAGGAGTTCCCCGCCCTCATCGAGGACTACTCCGTCACGGAGACCACGCTCGAGGAGGTCTTCCTGTCCTTCGCCAAGGAACAGCAGGCCACCAGAAGACATGCTGTTTAATACAAGAAGCTAGATATTTCCCGCGGCTTGGCTACCATCTCCTACCACAGAACGGCTGAAAGCTTCTGGTCCAATTGCGTATTTTCCAAGATAGAAAAATAATAATTATATTTAGTCCGTCCTAAAGTTTTTTTTGCCATTTCCAATCGATGAAGATAAAGAATATCAAAGTTCAAGAAGAAATGTGACGTCACGTTAGTTTTCAACTCCGTTTCGTCTTCATTTATTAAAAATACCAAATTGCACCAAAAACTTAAAACCCTTCTTCCCTCACCCCCCCCCCCTCCACTTCCCTTTCTAACCCTTTAAAGGACGGTTAATATAAAATGGTCAGTGAACTATATTATGAACATTTAAGACCCCTGATAGAGCACCAGGGTGTGCGTTTAAGGGTTAAATCGGGGTAAGTTGCTAACATGAGGTTAAAAATAACAAATATTTCTCACATAACGGGCCCGTGTGAGCTAATAACTCGGAGTTAATACAATAGCTGGTGCAAGAGGCCTTAGTATCGATGAAAAGTAGCATAATATGACAGTTTGTGCCAGTGTAGCATTCTGTCAGTGGAAGGTTTTTGTGATGTGATCAGTACTCCAGAGATTATCTTTTACATACATGTCACCTGAAAATTGCAGACTCCGGAAGAGTACGGACTATTTAAAAAAAAGGCAAAATTATTTGTAATTGTTGATTTAATTTATAAAATTCAAATGTTATTATTATATTGTAAATACTGTATTGTGTATTTTTATGTATAAATTTAGATACAAAATTACTTGTTTATGAATAAAATGACTATGACTATGATTGTAATAAATCTTGATTAAAAATTTCTCCATATATTATGAAAAAAACATTTTGTACACAATAATTCCCATCCAAATTCAATAGTTTCCAATATATCCGTGTCTTATTCAGAAAAAAATAGTTTACAATTTTACGCGATATTTTACAATCTTACGGAGTTTGCCATTTTCCGGTGACATACATATAACAAACAAACAATTTGACTTCACATAATATACTAGATTATAATTTAGAGTCACGAACAAAAGACGAAGCAGCAAAATATGCATGTGAAGGGACGAAAGAAAAGTACTTATTGACAGCGCTGACAAGCATACCAATATACAAATAATCACTTAAAATAGAATTCATTAATTTGTATCATTAGTACTGCCGAGGTTCGTTGTTCAAAATATAATCAATATTATAAAGAGAGAGTGCAAATTTTGTGAGTTTGATCGTATGTGGAAAGTAATCTCCGGAAACACTACACCTATTTGAAAATATCTTTCACCATTTAACATTATTCCAGATGGACTTTGGTTATACAACGTATAACAGAATGAACGCAATACATGATGAGCACAATGACCTCTTTTCATGTATTGCATTAATTCTGTTACACGTTGTATTAGATAAACTCAAAGGTTTTATGCTGCTTTCAAAACCGATTCCAACCAATTTGTGACCACAATGTTAGAAAGTTTTAGGTCAATATTAAAGGATTGGTGTAAGTCGCCAGAAACAAATTAGCAGCTATAACTGTCAATTTGATGGAGTCGAGGAGGAAATGACTCACCCCCTTATTCATAAAAACTTATTAACCGTTACTTAGTTAAAATACTGTTTGAGAGATTCTAAATTCAAATTCTCCATAGAAAATTTTGAATCAAGAATCTGCGTACCAGTATTTTAGCTATGTTAACGTTATTAAGTTTTTATGAATAAGGCTGTTAGAATATAGCGTAATAGGCTTTTGAATTCACGATCAAATTAAAAGAAAATCAATATTCGCGGTAGAATTTTTCGCACAGACGGACATGGTGAAACTATAAGGTTCTTTGTTGACTACGGAACCCTAAAAAGGGTCTTGGCAGACGGACAGACAGACGGACAACAAAGTGATCTTATAAGGGTTCCGTTTTTACCGACTACGTTACGGAACCCTAAAAATAATCAAAAACACTTTTGAAATTCACCACAATTTTTGACCACTTATTTTTTAGGTAGAATTAGCTACGAATCTGTCAAAACCAAATGTCCATCGGGTGTTAAAATTATTTTTAATTTAATTTTTTTATTTTTTTAGCTTTATTATTGTTATTAATGTACAGATTTCAGCACATCAAGCTACTACAATCTGTCAAATTTCTAGACTAAATTTTTAATTTTATTGCTAAAGAATTCAAGGTTGATTGGGAAAATTTGACAGGTTCGGGTAGCTTGATGTGCTGGCGTCTGTACCACTCAAATCTTTACAATTCAATTTTTGTATGCATTTGTTTATTATTTTTTTCCCTAATTAATCTTATTTAACTTACTTTATGTTAATGTTATTCCCTAATATCATTAAAAATTTATTACATGTATAAGTAATCCTTTTTTATTTTTCTTTGTGTTGCTTATCGCATTGCAAAGGTTTCAATTCAATAATAATCGCGCCATATAGGTGGCGCTAAATGATGTAATAAATAATATTAATGTAATATAGATGCTCATATTACAACTATATTATGTTTAAATGACTTAAAAAAAGATGTAATCAATTCGACTCGTATGTGGTACGTAGGTATGTAATATTCAGCCAGAGTTGCGTAATTGTTCGAAAGAGTTACCGCGGCCCCGGAACGCAAGTATGTATGTTTGTTTACATGTATTTTTGTATGTATGTTTGTTCGCACGTGTATCTCTTAACGAGATTTTCAAAATTCCTTTTTAGTTCAGACCCCTCCGACATCCACGAGGATTTCCGCTCGATACCAAAAAAAAAGGTGCAACGCAAATTAAGGCTGGAACCGACCGACTGTCAGTTTATATAATGTTACTTTTTTTGATAAAACTCAGCGATGCGTCAGTCGTCTGCGTTAGATACTCATACCCTCACTATCATTCAGAATAGTGCCTTTCTAACACTGCCATGCACATTTAATGCCAAGCCAGATTCAAAAGTGTTGGGGTCGCTGTCCAGTCGGATGCAGCTAGATATGGTTTATCTCACCTCCGCAACTCAACACGATACCGATATTCATGGGTAAGAATCGCACTTTCGGGCAACTGTGATGCATGTATGTGCCTTAATAAAACTCGAGTATAGGTAACGGGGATAGAGAATTTGGTAACGGGTGTTGAGCAGGGAGTGTGGGATAACCTCACTAAAACTACCCCGGTGATCACCACCAGCACATTGAAGGGGCCCCGGTACCTCTTACAAGACCACTCCGAAACCCCCTCTATGCAATGCCTGTTATGGCACATCCCTGGGGAGACTGTAGAGGGGTCACCCCTGAGCCTCGCTGTATACGGCAGCACGTAATCACTGTACCACCGTCCTTCCCGGGATCACTCAGTTGGCGGATAGAGTCCCCACTCTGATCGCCCGCGATCCGGTTTCCCACCTACCTTGACGCAGGCGGGGTTTCGGCATTTTAGGCGTCGAGGTGTTATACCTACGGCTGCCATATACTTGGGATTTTTTTATAAAAATATACAATTAAGTCACTCGAACTTGCAACGCGTTAGCATAAATATTATTGTTTAGTCTATTAAGCATCTGGCTAGCACATCATGACTGTTTCAGGACAAAAACATAGTAGCCATTACGTGTGAGGATGTCCCAAGACAAAGTCATTGTTTACAGACATAATTGATGATGCTCTTCAAAAAAGTCAGGTGCTGTTATGACCATGTAGATGTGCTATGAACGTAAAAAAAGCAAAAAGAATATGTAAGGAGGCTTTCCGTTGTTTCTGCCTACCCCAAAGGGCAAAACGCGTAAATTAGGGTAGCTTCGTAGGTTATATTATGAATAATGGTCAAAAATAGGTTTCATAGTAACTTAATTAAGTTCAATCACAGCCGCGTTTCGTGGCACACGGAAATGTGTTGCAGAATTTGTTCGAAAGAGTCACCGCGGCCCTGGAACGCAAAGGAATTTAGAAGGAACACGAATGGGTTTTAGTCAGTAAGAGTCTGACACGCTCTTCTGCTCCACCCAGAGCGAAAGAAGTCATTTGATGATTTCCCATCCTTTAACAAAAAAAAGCACACGGAAATGTGATAAAAAGTCGTTTAACAATAAAAAATAAAGTATTTTTGCTTATAAGCCTACCTTGCAGTTTTATTTGAAAACATTAATCTGCTGAGTCAGATCTCGACAATTAGATTAGATGATAAGAAGGAATTTTATTATCAAGTTGTTATCATCAATATCAACTTGGAAACATCGTAACATGAGTAGGTGTTTCAATGGAGTGTCTTGGGTAAATACACGCGCGAGCAATAAACTGGAATCACTTCATCGCACGTTGCTGAATGAACTATGAATTGTTGTACTTATCAATGTAATCTAGGTAATTTTGTTGGCTTTCAAATTATATCAAAAATATTTTCTACCTATATTTAAGGAGTTATTGCAATTTGTCTAAGTTGTGGACGTCTAAATAACGTTTAAGGATGGGAATTCATCAAATGACTTCTTCCGCTGGCTCTGGCCCCATCGGGCCCTGTCTCCTAGGCTGACATCTCTTACGCGCCATCTTATGGGCCTGATGGTGATCGGACAGCGAGCCACCCAACGCTCACCGTCCGCAGGCCCGAGCCTTTTTCTCTGTTGTGGCGGTTGGGGCCAGCCACTCCCCAAAGAGGGGCATTACCGCCGCAGTTGTGGCGTGCCCAGCGCTGGGTCGTTATAGTCGCCGTCTCCATACCGCCATGGCATCCTGCCGGATCTCCGTCCGCCGCGCTGCAATTTGCCGCGGCAGAGGAGTTCCGCCACGGCGAAGCGCCTGCACGCGCCACGCGTAAACGTGCGCGATGGCTCTCGGCTCCAAATCCCATGGCGGTAGTCCGACAACCCTCCTTGCCGGACTACCGCAACCGTATTACTCACTGAAACCAACTTCACTGTTGTTATGTAATAGTAATTTTCCAAGAAAAGTATGATAGAGCGAGCTACGCCGACGACGCAAGCTCGGAATGTTCACTCCTCGCATAGCTTAAGCTGTCGAAGCAACGAATATTTAAATAATATGGATCCAAGAGCGAGCGATGCCAGTTCGGAATATTTTGTAAAAAGAAAATTTACTTATCCGAGAATGGGTTTCTCGGATAAGTAAATTTTCTTTTTGCCATTGAAACAAACAGGAAGTTACTTTTAATCCGGTCAAGTAAGACCATACATACAAGGTAGCATTAATTTGCATTCTGTTGAAAATGTTTACGAATTTTCGGAACACCATTATAAATGAAATGTGAAAAGTACTCATCGATCCGATATTTGTAAAAAAAGTATTCAAGATCAAAGTTCCCAAAAATGGTTTTTTGCGTTTTTCAGCCAAACGGTAAGTTTTATAATAAAAAATAGATCCGACTAAAATTGTAGATCATGCAATTATCTACAAAAATTGTCTCCTCTTTTTTTTCCTAAGAATCACCATATTTGAGTTATAGCGATTCAAATACTTGTGTTCTTCAATGCACGAGTACCTACGCCGCAGGGGCGGATCCAGGATTGCCGTTTGCGGGGGCTTGATTCTGCTGAGGGTAGGTTTTTAGCGAAGTAAAGACTAAAAAAGCACAAAATATTGTATTTTGCTTAACGCATAACAAGCCTCCTTGGATTTCTCACTACCCACCGTACCGTCGCCGGTGTGTGTAAGCTTAATATCGCTCCGCTTTTTAAATTCGAAAATCGTATTGTGTGTTTATTTTAAGGCTTATGAATTGTTTCTAGCTGTGCCCTAGTGTATTAAGTGCGTGTATTAAGTGCGTTTTTTAAGTTTTAAAGGTGTCTGTTTATTTATTTCCTGGTTATTAGTTAATTTCTCCAGACTTCGGTAAGTGCATTTATTTTCTTTGTGTGTGGGTACCGCGAAATAATTTAATCGATCGTTATTTTTATTTGTTTACTAGTTTTTTTTACTTTTGATTTCATTGATGCGCGTTCTAACACGTTTATTTAGTGTTATCTCCATCAAACATGATGTCAACAAATGATCCGCCAGATCGAGGCAGAGAAATATTTCCAAAATCACAAAGGTCGCCCGCGGCGACCTCCGCTAATTCTAAACGCTTGTTTAGCGAAATGTCTCATCATACATTTCGCCCTATGATAGGTCAAAACGGCTTCATCAAACATCTGAAACCGTGGAAAAATCTTCGCCGATTTTATACATCAGTGATGCGGGCAGTGCCGATTATTGCGACTTATGTAGTTTCCGAGGCGTCGCACTATGGGACCAACCTGTGCGTTCCATCTGAAAAATCTATAACTTTTTTGTTTCTCGACTTTTTCAATTGAAATTTTGTGTGCGTATTGCTGAATACATTCGCTATTAGATAATTAAAACACTGTTAATTTAAAAACTATAACTATTCAGTAAAAAACCACTAACATAAAATGTTGAAAATTTTCATACAAAAATTAAATTAAATTATGAATATGAATTATTTGCATACATTAGGTTAAAAATAAGTACGTAAACTCATAATTTTAAAAATAATGTCATAAAAAAATAAACATTCATCTACTCATCACTTGTCAATACTAAAAGCTCCTTAGCTTCGTTAAGTAGTTCTTTTGTTATCACAGTACTTAATCTATTTAAGCTAGATATATAGGGATCAGAAGTATACAACAGTATGTCGCTCATTTGGAGCGACAGTGACACAACTGCAAAAAAATGCGAAACTGACCTAATTACACCAAAATTATCTGCCTGATAATCTACGTTAGGAGTAAAAATGTCACATTTGTGAGTTCAAAAAACGTCCGCAGAGAGAGTGAAAAGTCGCGCGGATTCCGGAAAAAATCTTAAAACTGGCGTAGTGTAAAATTTACAAATTTGTACTTGTGTCACTGTCGCTCCAAATGAGCGATGTGTAGAACGTCTTCCATTGTGGCTGAACTGGAACACTTTCGAGCACGATTAAACCGATATTTCTTATAGTCTTTATTACGAGCTTCTTGAGCATTTTCAGATAATTGGCCTATCGGCAAAACTGCAAAATGCTCGATTATTTTGGCACCATGTGTAAGAATTTTGTGAACTGAAGATGGCATATAGTACCAGTTATATTTACTCACATATAACTGTGCAGTCCCAAGCGTATATTCACCAAACTTGACAGCGTTTACAGATAATCCCGATGACATGGTTTGCAGAATTATGAATAATCTCTTGATCAACTCTTTATTTATTTATATAGGTTAGCCAGCAATTGTTTACACATTACATTACATTTAAAAGTACACGATATACATTTATAAGTGCAACAATTACTTACAGGCTAACACCACATGCACTATTATATTTATGTTATACGTTTCTATTATTACATTTATTGTGATTGATAAAAATAATTTAAAACAAAGCATAAAACCAGTGAATTAACAAATAAATCAAAATCAAAATTAGTGCCTCAAATTAAAAACTCTTCATCGATACCTGTGATTTCTGCAGAACATTGATAGTTTTGGAAGAATCTCCTTGCCGTATTTCCGTGATTGCTGTTTCCAGAACCTTGACGAGGTTTATCAATGTGTAAACGAAACGAGTTGGAACGTGCTTCTTTTTTTCTTCTTCTGTTATCTTTTTGTTCTCTGTAGTCGATGCAGTCCACTTTTCAAATCCTAGGTTATAAGAAATATGCAGAATAATTTCCATACATCTTATCCACGCATGTAAAGTTGACAGTCCGTATTTAAACGCATCTTCATTCTCAATTCTTGCAGTTACTTTTGTTAGATCGTTCATCTGTCTAGGAGTTGCTCCACAAACAGTGCATGAAGCACTCGATGGAGTCTGCGTTACCACTTGAGCAACTTTCCCGTCGATCATAGTCATGAACAGCTCAGGTCTTACTTCTATAATATTACCTTCTATTGCTGCAGACGTTCGCGTTGGAGTTAATTCCTTAATCTTTGCTTCAAGTTCACTTCAAGCTCGCTCCATCGTCGACTTTGTCTCTGTCATCTATGACCTAGACTAGAGTCAAGAGCAAACCCATATTAAATAAAAAAAAATAAAAAATAAAACTTACAACAGCAGTAGTTTTTTCAGGAGTTTCTTTTGCTAATTCCAGAGAAATGGGTCTGCAATATCTATCTGAAGAACATGTCGGATTTTGCCATATAACTGCTTTACTTTCTTCATCCACTAGTTTCAATAGTACAAGTGAAACTATAAACATATTGGCATCCGATAGTTTTGTTCATTTTCTTCAGGTTAAACTTGTTTATATTCATGTGGTGCATCGTCAATAATATTTTGTATGTAGGTCAAGAATTATAATGGTCAAATAAATAATAATTTATTTTTAGTTATGTACTAGCGCTTGCCGAAAACGGTTGTTTTATTTACATAACTCACAACACCTCATAAACACGTACATAGTAGGTACACTTACATTCACTTTGTCCCGAGGATCCTACGCAACCCCATTTGCTTTACAGGTTAAGACAGGTGAAATTTTTCGAAACAGAGTCTATCTTTAAAATACGACAGGCAGTATGGTATAAGAGATCTTGAAGATTCACTTTGGCACTTATATTCGTTACGGATTTGCTTGACGCAAGAGGGTAGCAATCCTTCTTTGCTTCCGCCAAAATTTGGTATGATGGAAATACAGAAAATAAGTTCTTCTCAACAACAGGCTTCAGCCTCAGGTGGGTTGTTTTTGTGATTGGTTTTTTTGGTCTACCACGATCTCCAGTCAGAAGTCATGTCAGAATTTTTTAGATGTTGAGGTACTGCATGAATCCAATGGTACTTTAAACTCGCCATTTAACCAATTTGTGTTTTGGCTCTCGAAACAATCTTGTTTTCTTTAAATTTTCACCCATTTTTGGTTACAAATCGTAATAAAATTCTTTTGTATACCTACTTTGCACAACCTTATTCACTTCTGTTGTTGATAAATAGCAATTGTCCAACAAATATTTTTCCCGCTTTTTATTTGAGCACATATATCGCGTCGAAAACAAACGAATTCACTCATTTTTAACTGTTTTCAGCAAATTCACAGTTACTGAAGGAAGGTGTCCGGACACTTTGATGAACATGCTGAAAACTCGAGTATTTATAGGAATCTAGTTTCAGTAACTTGTGCTAAACCAATGAGAAAATTGATAAAAAACAGTTCTCACATCAGTAGGTACTGGACTACTACCACAACAGATAAGAATTATGCAACATTGTAAATTTTTATCATGTGTGGTTAAAATAATCACCGCAAAAAAAAGACAGCTGATTATAGTACTTCGTCCGCGACAAAACAAGCGCTTATGAAGGCAATTAAGCTTAGTGACGACGGTTTCCAAATTGTAGGAGTGAAAAAAACCGCGAAGTCTGGTGTTGTAGGTAGGTACTACATGTTGCTAATGAAAATCAGCTCAAAAAGTTGAAATCTGTCGATGCAATCAAGGCCGCTGGTTTACGACTAGAAAAGCCAAAGGGTAGATAGACGCCCTCGAATATTAGTTAAGGATGTACCATCTTCAATGGATGCTTGCGCGTTCCTGAGCGCGCTATACCGCCAAAATATTAAAGATAAGCTGCAAGTAAAAGAGGATAACTTTATAAATTATCCGTAGGCGTTCTTTCGATAACGGTCGGAAATGTATTGGCATTGAAATAGAATCTGCGGTACTTAAGCACTTAGTATCGACCAAGGAGAAATTATTTATTGATTGGGCTACCTGCCGTTTTATTGATGATGTCGAAGTACTTCGGTGCCTACACTGTCAACAGTTGGGTCACGTTAAGAAACACTGCGTTAATAAAAAACCTACATGCGGACTAACGCTAATTGTTCGGAGGCACACGAAACAAAAGACTAGCTACACCGACTTGCGAGGCGTGTAAACGTTTTAAAAACTAGTGTGATCATCGCTGCGGATCTCAAAAGTGTACTTAAACTCGAACAGTTAATCCTAAACACTAACTAATAATAATGTTTATTGAAATAATAAGTTTACATAAAGTGTACATATGGTTCAATATTTTTATATTGGCCTATAATAGTATTATAATAATCTAGATAAAAACTATGGTATGACAAGTATAACATTACAGTTACAAAAATAAAATTCTGAAGGCAATATAGTGCGTTGCCCGATCTAGGTTTATTTAAACTTGTGTTTCAGCTACTTATAGGTAATGGATAGTTTAACCATAGGACAATTAAACGATGGTGGCGACATCTGAGTTGGATAAATTAATTATAGATTATAATCTACACATAGTATTTGTTCAAGAACAATAACAAAACGCGCGCTTACGTCACGGTAGTTCAGCTGGACTGCAAGGCAAGAGCCGGAATTTATGTGGCGCATTTTTCTAGCTTCACAGTAACGTCTTTATGTAATACCTAACCTTTAAGCTTTACGTTGTGAGCTGCTACTTCTAATATTCTGACCCTGTTATTCCACGTATATATAACCTCCGGCACGTCTTGCGGTCGCTTGCAGGCTGCAAAGTTCTAAGTAAATGCAATCTTCCCTGTGGTATGGCAAAGTTCGGTCCACTGATTCCGAACGACGTTGTGCTGTTGAGGATTTAATTGCTGAGATGAACTTGTCAATTCATAACACCCCTGACGCACCACCTACTTTTTGTAGCCAAATGGGCGAATCATGTATTGATGTCACACTATCTACTTAGTGCAGATGTACGCTTGGATAGGTGGTGTATTCTTTCTGACGCGTCTTCAAGTGATCATCGCCTGATCGTGTACCAATTTGTTTCTATGTTAACTCAAGGTTCGTCCCACTTCCAGCCGGGGATTACGGAAGTCGCATACGTTCCCGCGATCCCCGGCGTAGGTGGGAGCACTGGGGTGGTTTTAGTAAGTAAGAGTCAGGAGGACATCCATGAGGATTTCCCCCCCGAGATCAAAAAAAAAAAGGTTCGTCCCACTTAATTGGAAATTTTAGATAAATAAGTAAGGCGCGAATTGGGAATTCTTTAGCTCACTTTTTGCGTGTTATGTCAAAGACTTCACTCGCGATGGACTGTCGACTGAGGGAAGTGTTGAGATAATGTCAGACACCTTCACTTACTGTGCTGACATTGCATTTGCCAATATTCGTACATGTGATTGGTGGAGTGACTACATTGTTGAACAACGTAAAAGCTATCGCAGAGCGCGTAGACAGCTTAATAAGCTTAAAAAAACGCAAGGTTACCAGGGACCTCCTTACCTTTAAGAACTTTTAAAGTCACGCTACTAGAGAGATGAATGATCAAAATAAAATAAAACCTAACCAACGTGGGATGGAAAAATTTTCGAGCTCGTTTCGCTCGCTCTTGCATTCTACCCTCTTTTAGTTCTTGAACTTCACTGCATCAGTCAACAAAGTTAATTATATTTGAGAATAAATAATAATCAAATTTAAATCAAAACTATCCGAGGCGGGGTGCAAAAATTTCCGAGCACGCTTCGCTCGTTCTTACATTCATATATGTCTCAGTTACTTAGCTTACCGGCAAAGTCAGCAAACAAGTTTACCTGCGTCATCCCCTACCCCCCTCCGCCTCGAAAAATATTTTGCAACTACCGTCACCAGAACGAAAGTCGCAACCCATAATTATTGGGAGGGGGTCCATTTGTGGGGTGACACCACATTATCCGCACCAGGAAAGAAATGTGTGCGTAACACTGGACGCTTCGACTGTGCGTCAATGTGCCTTGACCCTTATCCTACCGTGTGGCTTTTTGACCCTAGGTACTAATGTAATGCAACATACCTACTTACATGTGAAAATGTGTTTGTTAATCGAAAATCGCCTGAACAGTTAAACAGATTTGGATGAAATTGAAGTTCGAAGACATTTTTCACTAGAAAAAAATTGTTATATTTCAATCATTTTTAATTTAATCATTTTTTTTAACCAATGTTGTCGTTTGGTTTAGTACCGTTGTCGGCAGGAAAGAATGATTTTCTATTTTTACCAGTATTTTAACAAACTTCAAAAATACCCTGACAAAAAACTACCTAATTCGTAAAAATAATTGGTAAGGTCCTAGGATCACTCCACTTTCCTCATCAATCTAGGGCATAGATCAGACAAATAATATAGTATAGACATAGGTAGGTACAACAGAACATACATACATACATACAAATCTTTTTATTTTCATTTCGTTAGTTAATATTCAAGGGCGTACTCAGCTAGGGGCGCACCTGCCCCCACTAGAAGAAAAAATTAAGGTTAATTTTATTGGCAATTTCTATTACTTACTTACTGGAAAAAAAAAACGTGAAAGTTAAATTTTTTTCTCTCTGCAAAATGAAGTGTTAGAAAATTAACATCTTTTCACTCCTTAAGTATTTTTTATTTGATATTATTAAATTATTTTATCTAGAATATGTCATAGCATTCTATTCGATAAGTATATTGATATAGTATCTATAGAATCAATCATCAATCTAGTGCCAAGTAGACGTACTACACTACGTCAGATTGGCACATTAATTGCCATCAGAAGAGACCTTCAAATCGTTCTACACTGCGGCGTGGATCACCTAATTCGCCAACCCCCTCATCACTCATCGATCAGACTTTTCCAATGGGGTTTTATTAGTAGATAAATGATATTATTTTAATCACTATTATTATTAATCTATACTAATAATAAAGAAAGAAAGAAAGAAAACTGTGTTTATGGGCATTATAAAAAACATAAACACCATAAAAGATAGCTGAAGAGTTTGTTTGTTTGAACGCGCTAATCTCTGGAAGGACCAGTCGGATTTGGAAAATTCTTTTTGTACCTATATGATAGCCGCATTCATGAGGAATGCTATACCTAGGCTATACTGGAACAGGAAATTCCTACGGGAACGATATGCGCGTACGAAGTCGCGGGCAAAAGCTAGTACTTAATAAGTATAATAAATCTGAAGAGGTTGTTTGTTTGTTTGAACGCGCTATTCTCTGGAACTACCAGTCGGATTTGAAAAAATCTGTATAATATGATAGCCATATTCATGAGGAAAACTATAGGCTATCTAGCATTACGCTTTTCTGGGTTATCCCAAAATATTGATAAGTACCTATTTGTAATGTAAGTCCGAAGAAAATGCGCTATCGAAATGCTTTATCCGCGTGCATTGGGGTAATGACTATAAGTAGGTATATAATAAGTAAGTACCATGTACTGCAAAAGTACCTATTGGTTTTTAGTAGATCTAAAATAAAGTCCGCGACACTATATATCTATCTCTTATAAATAACCCACATTAAGGCATTTTGGGTTAAATAATTTGTTAAAATAAAAGGTGATTTTCGAGAATTATTATCAGGCAGGCATATTGATCCTTACGAGTGAAAATTAGTTCATCGTCAAGATAAGAATGAAGATAAGTTTGGCTTTTATAGCATGTTATTTGGACTCACCGTTTATGAGATAATGTCAAATTAAAATAATTCAACATTAGGTACTACCTATATATCGAGCGGGCGGTGCGTGATGGTGCGCGAGACGCAGCCGCCGAACGACAACGAATCATTGCCGACTAATAATAAAGCTGAAGAGTGTTTGATTGTTTGTTTGAACGCGCTAATCTCCGGAACTGCCAGTGTGAATTCGGAAAATTATTTTTGTATATGACAGCCACATTCATGAGGAAGGCTAGATATATATATACGGGAACGGGAAAAACGGGATATACGCGTACAAAGTCGCGGGGAAAAGCATAATTATAAATGCATGTTTGGATGTTTAGTTGAACGCTCTAATCTCAGGAACTACTGGTTCGAGGAGGGCTATAGGCTATATAACATCACGCTAAGAAAAATTGGAGCGGAGCATTCATGAAAAATGTGACGCAGACTAAGTTGCGCGGGTCAGCTAGTTGCCTAATAAAACTAAATTGGAAAAGTATGACCGCCAACCCTCTCATTACGGCCGTAAGACAGACAGCAATGAGGGGGGGGGTTGGCAATCCACGCCGCAGTGTACAGCGATTTGAAGTGGGGGCTTGTCGATAGCTCAGTGCATAGTTGTCGGCCATGGAGTACAACAAAAAGCGAAACATGTAAAAGCTGCCCACCCTAGGTCAAATCCTGGTTACGCCCTTGTTAATATTCCTTATTCCCTTTCAATATAGTGAACATTATTGTACTAGTCAAGCTCTTTCATTTGATACCCATATTGAGGCAGTTGTGAAAAAAATATAGGTAATTCGCCATTTTGTGGTGGCGGCCATCTTGGATTTGAAATTTGTCAGTGTATAGTATTCTACTAGTCAAGCCTATTCATTTGATACCCATTTTTAGGGAGTTGTGGAAAAATATTTAATCCACCATTTTGTGGCGGCAGCCATCTTGGACCGATTTTCATCAAACATAGCTAAGAACACTCCCGACTAATTCACCTTTCAAACAAAAAAACACAAAATCAAAATCGGTTCATCCGTTCGAGAGCTACGATGCCACAGACAAACACACACACACACACACACACACACGCATACAGACAGACACGTCAAACTTATAACAACTCGTCGTTTATGCGTCGGGGGTTAAAAACAAGAATTCATCATTTGCCTAGCCTTTTTCCAACTACATTTGGGTCGGCTTCCAGTCAAACCGGATTCAGCTGAATACCAGTATTTTACGTGGAGCGGCTGCCTACCCGACCTCCACAACCCATTAATTGGGTAACACGGTACTCCTTGGCTAGACTGGTGTCAGATTATCTGGCTTCTGACTATCCGTAACGACTGCCAAAGATCTACAAATGATAACCGGGACCAACGGCTTAACGTGTTTTCCGAGGCACGGAGGAGTGTCGGTATGTTAAGATGGTCACCCATCCACAGACCAACCTTGGCAAGCGTTGCTTAACCTTGAAGATCAACTCGTGCGACTGTTATTATTTAGCCTCAAGAGAAAAACAAGTAATCCGTTAGATAGTTTTTTTTTGTTAGAGTCCGATAGTAGCATTCAGAGCTAAAGGAAGTAGGGTATGTTAGGAAAATGAATAATTAAACAAATGATTTACAACAATAAATATTGTATTTACTTCCACATTATCTACTTATCAACAACTATGTGTTACACATACCTCACATTGGGCTACCTATAAATACGAAAATCAAGGAATGTGTCTTTGACAACGCACATTTTGAACAAATTGGTATATCTGTCACCGGAAAATGGCAAACGCCGTAAGATTGTAAAATATCGCGTGAAATTGTAAACTATTTTTTCTAAATAAGACACGGATATTTTAGAAACTATTGAATTTGGATCATAATATATCGAGAAATTACAATGTTATCAAGATTTACTACAATCTTACGGAGTTTGCAATTTAACAGTGGCATAACCAACAATATGGTGCTATTATACTAGTTACAGAGAAATGCTATTATTTAATTTTATCAGCTTTGAATTGGATTTAAAGTTTTGTACAACTAGAAACTGCTAAGCAAAGGTATCTGAACTAAGCTTTTACGGTACAGGTTTTAAATAAGTATAAAGAAATATATTATCTTCAGTAAAGACAAGGTAAATACTATTTACATGCAGATGCATAGAGATACTCCACACCGCACCAAATCCAATAAAATACCTATTTAGTTAACCTTTTGAACGCCATTGTCACAGATACGTGACAAGCAAGCGCGTGCACTGTATGCCAAATGTCACAAATATGTGTAAAAATACAGCAAAATTTGTGGCTTGGCATGGGGGATGTGTTTATGCTCTGGCGTTTAAAAGGTGGACTTTGTTTACCAAAACATTCAAGTATATTGTGAAGAATATTTTATAGATATAATGCAATATTAACTCTAGACCTCTTGTTGATAACATGATTACAAAGTATGTTACTCAAGATAACATTATTTTTATCAACGACTTACAAAGCCAATTAATTGATCTGATTTGATTCACTAAGTGAAACCACTCAAAATATTAGTTGGTGATGTTAAACAAATATCATTGAAATTACATTTCATTTTAAAATTAGATATAATATGTAGACCCAATTTTTTAACTAAAAATTGAATGAACAATTTAAAAATAAGAATACAATGGTTCAGTTCACATTTATTTGTTTTAAAATTTTATCCTTAATTTCAACTTATTATATAATAATGAGTTAGCAATTTAGAGATACTCACTATGAGAATGTGCAAATATATGTTTGTCTATTTTTATTAATATTGTGGAATTAAATCAGCAATCATTCATCAAACCTACTGAATGCTTGCTGATCCAAACTACGACTGTGTTGTTAAGGTCAAACATAATTTCATTATGGCATACCTTGAATTACAAGCTTATGCAGTTAAATAATCTCATGCAATATTTATTCTCTTTTAGCACAGTGCCTATATTTGTAGTGTTCATTTGCTCATAATTAACTCGGCATTTAAAGCTCACTGGTTCATTAAATAACATCAATATTACTAAGACATGACAAAATACTCTGATGAACAGTACACAGCACAAGATTGACCTACTTAAGTTTAATTAATTAGTTGGCTATTCTTTTCATTCCGATGTTGTCAAATGCAATTTTTACATCCTCAAACACTTCTTGTGGAGACACCTCTGCATTGATCCTGCGCACCAGATTCATTTCATCGTAGTGGCTAATGATAGGTAAGGTGTCGTTGAGGTAAGTGTTGAATCTCTTCTGGAGGCTCTCCAGATTGTCGTCTGAGCGGCCGCTGCCGGCGGCGCCGCGTCCCAAACACCGTTCCGTACAAATATCCCGCGAACACTCGAAGAACAACACGAACAGCAGCTTCGTCTTGTCAGACATGACACGATTCCAGCCGTCTAAATTGTCCTTGTTGCGCGGGAAGCCGTCAACTAGGAAGCGCGTCTTCCCGGAGTTCTGCATGGCCTTGTGAATGAGAGAGCACGTAACCTCTACCGGTACAATCTCACCGTTGCGAATTTTCTCCTCTATCATCTCTCCGTACTCGGACCCAGGTCGCTGTCGCTCTTCGCGTAGCAAATCACCAGCAGACAGATGTACAAAATCATATTCTTTAGAAATAAATGAACACTGCGTTCCTTTGCCGGAGCCTGGTGCACCCAACACGAATACAACTTCAGGTACCATTTTGTAGAGATACTGCGAACACTGCCGCAACACACTACTAAGCATTAAACAGGCGAGAGCGAGACTAATTAACTCGATACCACTTAGTTTTATAAAACATGCGCACAGCTACAGCCTTGAGTTTTGACGTAACAGATGAATGAAATAATGATTGACCGAATGACGAACCAAATCGCGAACTCAACTGAACGACTCGAGTCCAGTGTTGCCAATTTAGCGATTTTTTCGCTTCGCTAGAAGTTACGACTTTTGTTAGTGGCAAAAAAGAGATTCGGCGACAAAAATAGTTTATTAGTACCTATCTGACGACTTTTGGAGTACAATTGAAAACAGTTTTAGGGACAGTAATAGATATATTTTGTTGACTCGATACTGAATTATAAATTGCTAAGGGATATGCTATGTATAAATTCAAACGTTATTAATAGCATATACGTATTGTTTTTCAAATTAATTTCTATATTTTTGTTTACTCTATCTCTAGCTAAAATGCACTTTTTAGTGCTTTCGGTACTAAAATGATTAAAGGTTTAGCAGAAACTAACTTTAATTTGCTTTTTTTTTTATAGGGACCACTCGCATTTCAGCACGCTAAGGCTACTGAACCAGACGATAATTGATTGCAATTTTTTTTATTCAGTTAGCGACTTTTAGTATTGAGTCGTGACTCGAATTTATAGGAGTTGGCAGCACTGCTCGAGTCACAAAGTTCATAGTTTGTTATGCTAAGTCCACACGCTCGTATCGACGTTTTTACCCATGCGTTCATTCGAGCAAGATCAAACATGTACTGTTAAAACTTTCGACGGAATTCCAGTTTCTCCTTATTACTTTTGACATTTGGTAGGTAATTGGTAAGGCAAATCAGCACTTATTTTTCCTCCCATTTAAACTAAATTATTAGCTGTGAACCAAATATGGATCTGCAGAAGGGCGTCATTTAAGCTTAGAAATTTTTCGTACAAACTCAAAGCAGTATCCAAACAGCAAACAGTAACCAACCCCCATTATAACTGAGAAAACGCTTGTCTAAATCGTGTTTGTTATGGCTAAAGATGGGGGGATGATTAGCCGGCTAATGGTTAGTTTATTTCTGTACCCATCTTTCGCCGTAACATGTAGGTAAGTACACAATTCAGACAAAAACGGCTTTTTCTCTTTGCTATCTATGTCCTTGATTACCGCCAGACCACCAACGCCAATCGCTTCTACATTTGGTAAATATATAAGTACAACTTGGTACTAATTAGAAGAAACTTAGAAGTTTTCGAGAAAATCGAAATGGAAAAAAATTGTTGTCATTTTTTTTTCAATTTTATTACAGCAAGTTCTCTTACATGAGCTGATTTGCTTAGAACATAGATAAATGAAACATAGAATTTAAAAAAAAATCTTTTATTGAATAAAATGTTTTTGAAGAGTACCTGAAATAGAGATAGCTAAATTAGTGGATAAGTTCACAATAATAATTGTTTGTAAAAAGCATTTGTTAAATTTAATCAGAAGTAATTAGTTTGACCTCAAAATAATTCAGAACAGGTCTGTGAATGTTCATCATTTTAAGAACGTTATTTTTGCTTTTTTTATGAACAAGTTTCATCAATTAGAGATAGTTCTCACCTAATCAAGCTTTCATCTTCCTCGTGACTCCCTTCTCTTATATCTGTAATAAAAAATATTCGTTAAAATTTGTTACTTATTTACAAGACTAGTCATATTTTGCTAAAGTAAATCTCAGGCCTGTTGAGCTTGTTAAACCATCACGGGGCATCTAGAACAGTGTTGTCATCATCTTAAAAATACTATGAAGAGGTAAAATGGTATGTACTTTCCAGACACTAGTCTGGAAAGTACTGATCCAATTGCTAAACTTCTTTCATTAGCCTTTTAAACGTCATTTGACAAGCAAGCGCGTGCCCTGTACGCTAAACGTCACAAAAATGTGACAAAAAATACGGCGAATTTGTGGCTTGGCGTCGGGGGTGCACCCCGATGCGTTTATGCTCTGGCGTTTAAAAGGTTAATAAATAGAAAGCTTATAGGTAGTATACCTGAGTCTCAGGCTTCTTTTTTGAACCTTCTGTGCTACATACAGGCCATGGGAGCGCAATTGAGAGAAAAATCTAGTAGTAAAATTAAATTCAAAGAATTTCTAAATTATTCACAAGTTCTTACCTATTTGATTTCGCGTTCATCTTCCTATAGACTCTTTCCTCCTTGTTATGAATCTGTGAATAAACATACTGGTTAAAATTTACTATTTACATGATTATAAGATAGATTTTTCTTGGAAAATTAACCTCAGGCCTGTTGAGCTTGTTAAACCATCACGGGGCTTCTAGAACAGTGTTGTCATCATAATAAAAAATATTCATAAGTTCTGAGCCAAAGTTACTAACCATAGAAATTAAAGCCTCGTATCCCGTAGGCAACATTTGACGCGCGACATGATGCACAACATGTTGCTCATCATGTTGAACGGCAACGAAGAACTTTTATTTAGAAACGTCAATGTTGCGCGCCTGCTGGCAACGTCGCGCGTTGTTGTGCAACGTTGCTGAACATGTTGGGCATCATGTGTTGCCTAATGCATTCAAGGCTTAATCATTTATTTGTATGGTTAGAAACTGTGGTTTATTTATAGAAAATAATACAATTACTGCATTATTCTAAATAAAAAATAGTACATAATGTTTTAGATTTTTAACTGAATACCATAATAATATATTATCAACCTAATGTCGCTAATTACCTGATAAGGAACTTATCAGCGTCCTTCGGTTCACGCGAATCATAGCGATGCTTATCTGTAACAAAAATCAGCGAAATGTTAGTTTGTTGTTTCTCAGTTGTACTGTCGTACTTTTTAAAACGTTTTACGTTATGCAACTAGTTTAAAGTTTCAGTCCAGGGACAAACGATCATGATTCCGCTCAAGAGGGAGACAGAGCTACTTAGCTAATAGCACTATCCCATTTACATCATCGGAATTGGATAGCATTAGCGCATCATAGTAGGGCTGCTGTTGAATTTATAAAAACCGTCATAGTGGCATTAGGAGGGATTTTATCATCAGTTATCGGCGGAAGTGCCTTCGAAATTTTCATAATTTTTGTTATGGCAATAATGAAAAAATTATGAACTAGCTAAAATTATGATGAAAGAAACTTTTGTTAGCCATACATTTGACTGGCCTGTTGGTCGAGTGGTTAGTGACCCTGACTGCTTAACCGGAGGTCGTGGGTTCGATTCCCACCCAGGACAAATCTTTGTGTGATGAGCGTGATCATTTGTTCTGTGTCTGGGTGTAATTTGTGTATAATATGTATGTATTTAGAAATATATAAGTATGTTTATCAGTTGTCTGGTTGCCATAGTACAGGCTCTGCCTAGTTTGGGATCGGATGACCGTGTGTGAGTTGTCCCAGGATTTATTATTATTATTTACTGATAAATAGTTTCAACAAACCACTGAAGGAGACTGCACAAAAAGTGCTAAAAAAAACTTGAAATTGAGTATGATGCAAGTAACATGAGCATGACTACCTATTTTTTTGCGTAACATTTGATGATAAATCATTTCATTTTTAGTTATTAATTTTAATACACTGTATTGTAAACGGCTCTGGACAAACGATTGAATAATATTTACCTTTTGTTCAGCAACAATTCTCGCCTCGGTTATTCCAATACCTGCAAGAAATAACGTCAAATAAGTACCGATTCATTTATACAAATATAATTGTTTTGATTTTCTTATTTCAGTGTGATATAATTTTTTTCCTCATTTCTCAGTACAGGTCTGTGATAATCATCATTAAAATTTATTTGAATGCTGTCATGAACAATAGGGTTCCTGAAAAATCTTAATTACTGACGGACTACATATAATTATTATTTTTCTATCTAGAAAAACACTCAAGTGTGAATAATACTATTAGATTTTCTTTATTAAAACTTAAATAACTTGCAATATTGTCGAGATTAATTGTATGTATAAACTTGTAGATGTTAAAGAAAACAGTTTGAATAATATGCTTACCCATATTTAAACGGTATGGCAGTATCAGCTTTTGTTCACGGTGCCCTGTGAATCAAAGTTACCAGTTATTTTATGATCCAAAAACTGAAACGAAACCTGCATTGGTGTAGTGATAACATTCCCTCAATAAAATTAAACAAATACTCGATCGTATTGTACTAAATCTTATGTTATCAAACTGCACTAATGCGTGTTACAAAATAAGAGACAAATTCTGGCAAATAAAAAAAACGCAACACTGAAAGCACTCCAGAATTTACCTCTGAATAAAAATTATCAACTCACCTTTTCCAAAATGACTGACTCAGCCAAATAAATACACAAGGTTTGTTTACAATAGAAAAATTATAATTTAAAAATTAATTACAGTACAAGTAATGAATCATGGTTCCCGACATCATAGCGATTCATATCAAACAGACTGTGGTATTTTCAATAGTTTATTTAGTATCTCGTGGTGGCAGCAGCGCGCCACTCAGTAACAAACGGTCCGACCAGCGTCGTGGCTTAACACTTAACTTAATTGAGGCGATACATTCCGTTTTATGTTCAAAATAAAATTATTCATAATGTTAAAACGTAAAATTGTATAGTGCGTGAGGCGCGCTCAATAATGTTACATATATTACAGTATGGATAGCTTTAGCTACGACGTTTACAATTTGTCCAGGTATTGAGCTAAGTCGGGAAGACCCTCCTTAAGTCCTTTCCTTTTCCTTGTGTCCTGCAAAGATGAAAGTACCGAATTAGATTCGAAAAAAACACTTTACTTCATTGGTGGCAGCTTCAAAAACATAAATGTATCTCCCGCGCCGTAGCATGCAGTCCCGGGACATAAGGATAGAGGTCCTGTGCAGCGTTTAGACGCGGGTTAACCTCGCTCTTCTTCGTTAGCACGCCGCAGCCGTCGAAGCGAAGCGGCCGACAGGCGACCGACTCGCTACGGCGCGGCACGGTGTGCCGGAAGGTAGTATCGTTACTGTTAGCCAGATATTAGCAAAGAAACTCTTTGCAAGCAATCTAAATTGATACCCTAAACCATTAAGTATTATCAGGAGAGAAATTATTCCCATTTCATAACTGCTGCTTATAGAACAACCTGCAAATTTGTATGGAGAAGTATAAAGTACAAGAGCAAACAGTACAAACCTGCACGACGATGTAGGGCTTGGTGTTGGGCTCGCATGGGTCTCCGGGCAGCACCTGCCAGTGGTCGAACACGCACTGCGGGAAGGCCTGTCCACCGGTGTTGGAGCGCAGGTCGGCGGTGAAGCCGAACGACTCGTTGACAGGCAGGTAAGCCTTCACCACGAACATGGGCGTTCCAGCCACCTGGGACTCCTCGAACACGTGTCCACGACGCCTGTTCAGCACACCGTAGATACCTCCCACGGCTACCTCAGGGCACTGTGACGGGATTACACCAAGTTTGATGTTAATTTCGCTTTATTTAAGGTTAGCTGCTACAGAAATGTTGTGAACAACATAGTGACAGTATGTGGCCGTTGATATGACGTAACGAGCGTTACACAAGTTCGGTTTGGTAACAGCGTTACACAAGTTCGGTTTGGTAACAGCGTCATATCAAGGACCAGACACTCAATTTTCAATATTTCAAATTTATGTAATGTAATCATGAGAATTTATTTTCAATATCATGCAAACATTCTTTCATGACGAATGTAGATTGCTTCTGGACCAAGCTCTCATACTTGGGTATAAAAGCTCAGCAGCAACCATTGGGTAACTTTTATAGTACCCAACTAATTTCAGGACTTTCCAATAATCGAGGGTTGTTATAATTTTGTTGGGAGTGTTAGTTCCCCTATTCAGGCAAGGTATTTGTAGGATGACAATGCCAAAACAAAGAACTGTTGATCTGCCACGTCTCGGAAAGGCGGAACTATCGTAGCATGCTAGCCCGCTCAGGAAAAACGTGGGGTCATGCTGGGAGCATTCGCAGCCAGTAACACATATAGCTAGATAGCTGTTGCCATCACATTTATGTGGATATAATAGAATATATAATAATCGAAGTCGCGCAATCCAGCCTCTGAGTTGTGCTACTGTATTATATATTTTCTAATGTTACTTTACTTTTGCAGATATTTAGATTTAATTCGACTTTCTAACATTATCGGTGGGTAATTTAGATGTGAAACTACTTTCGAATCCATAAAATATCCCTTCAGAGAAAATACAAACAACGAAAACACGTTATTTTGACTAGTTCGACCATTCAACAAACTCAAATAGACTGGTACTTCAGAGACTGGATTAGCGGATCTATAGACAGAGAGCACACAGCATGCATAGTCAGCGGGGGCACGTACCTGAATCTCGCACAGGTACACGGGCTCCATAAGTCTGGGCTGCGCGGTCAACAGACACGCGTACAGACATCTTCTCGTCGTTGGAATGATTTGACCGCCACCCCTGTGCAACAGACAAACATTACGTTATTGATGAACATAACAATCCGCTCTAAAAACTTCATCAAAAGGAAAACTCCTGCCGAGAAGACGCAAAATATGTCTCTTTAATCAAAGTCAAAATGTTTATTTCAATTAGGCCATTAAACGGCACTTTTGAACGTCAGCATTTACAGTTCAGTAAAATAATATACATTAATAAAGTGACTCTACTGTCCATTCGGAAAGGTAGATTCTTATGGAAAAGAACGGACAAGAAACTCCATAGTTACTCTTTTCAAATAATGATTTTACAAAATTTGGTATACAAAAATTAATTTAATATTATGTGAGGACGATGCACCCAGAGTATGCTACTTATAAGAACAAAGTATTACCAGCAGAGGTAAACTTATTCATTTTCTAAAGAAATTTAGGTAAATGGTACTCACATATTTACAGATAATCTTAATAACCATTAATTAAACAGAAAATAAAAACACAAAAAAGAAACAGAAGTTAATTTATAAATCAACCAGTTTGATTTTGTCTACACCCTTGATTGTCATATGGAGCAGGACCAGCATGTTTCCAAGCATTCTTATCCTGAATGTAATCTTCTAATTTGTAATATGCTTGTTTACAAAGTGTACTTTTAACATAAGTTTTAAATTTTCTTTCATTTAGTTCTAATATTTCAGAAGGTATTTTGTTGTAACATTTAACACAATACCCCATGAAAGAAGTGTGGACTTTAGCTAATCTAAAAAATGGTTGATCTAATTTGTCTTTATTTCTAGTATTAAAATTATGTCTATCACTAATTTTACTAAAAAGATGTCGGTTTTTCCGCACATACATAATATTTTCATAAATGAATTGGCAAGGGACTGTCATAATATTAATCTTCATCTTCAATGCGATAATACGAGGACAAAACTTTGTCCTAAGTCACATATAAAACCTGGCTGAACAGTCATTTATGAGCTACTTTTTGAAAGACCTTAGAGGTATTTATCGTTTACCTGTGGATAGCATCAGTGTGTAGCGTGACGTCGTAGATGTTGAACCTCACACCACGCAAGTTCTCCTCAGCCATGACTCCCTCCTTGGCGGCCCACTGGAAGCCGGCCACCACGGAGTCCTTGATCTCGTTGAGGTACTGCACTCCCTTGGAGCAGTCCACCATGATGTTGGGGCCGGTGCCCTCGGGACCGAAGCACCAGATCTTACGGGCCTCAGTCACGTCGTACTCGTACTTGTCGGTCAAGTAACGCGCACGGGTCTTGAAGTCGTCACGGGGGTTCACTTTGCCCTGTGTGACACAAATATTTTATTAATAACTTCATTATCAATGACGAATTAAATTTAAGCAATGTTTAGTGGTAATGTATCTCCCGCGCCGTAGCATGCAGTCCCGGGACATAAGGATAGAGGTCCTGTGCAGCGTTTAGACGCGGGTTAACCTCGCTCTTCTTCGTTAGCACGCCGCAGCCGTCGAAGCGAAGCGGCCGACAGGCGACCGACTCGCTACGGCGCGGCACGGTGTGCCGGAAGGTAAGTAATCAAACAAAAAAATCGATCAGACTAGGCAGTTTACCAGTCAGTGTAACAGTGAAGCCTGTAATTCCCTTGAGGACCATTTTTACCAGCAATTAAAGTAAAACATCAGTAAGCAATAAAGTAGTTGTTCTTACGTCGTCGATGTCCTCAGGCAGACCTTCGGGCATGGGCTGCGCCTTCATGAACAGACGGTTGTGCTTGTTGGGCGACTTGGACAGACACATCTGGTCGGACTCTTCAGCCACGGTCTCACGGTACGACACCACGGGGTCGGATTTCTTGATTGGAATGCAAGCGTGGTCCTCCTCCAAATCCTAGGGCAAACAAAAAAGAAAAAGTGTTACATTAAATGGAAAAAGAACACCAGATTATTTTCAAGTTTTTTTTTATATGGAAATGTCTCATACATTTATGGGGTCGCAGGCTATGGAAACTTACAACCAATTCCGGTACGAAGTATACTGTTAGTCCTCTTTGACACCCAGATTCTTATTGTAAGTAACTGGCAACACTTGGGACTCAACTTGAACCAGTTAGTAAACCATAAGGTTTTCTAAACTTCAACTAGTTTTTTTTTTCTACATTTTATGCTTGACTATACATAATTTGACTAAAAACTAGGCTTTATATGACAGCCTAGTTTTTAGTCAATTTAAGTTGCAGCAACATGGTTTTCTGTTGCAAGACTTGCAGAACACTACATGTGTATTTCCCAAAAGCACAAAAATATGCAAAAAAGTGGCGGAAGTTTTGCTTATCATGACTTGTCATTGGCCTAAAAATCTTAAGCGTTTTTTTATGAATGCAACTTTTATTAATTGAAATTATAAACAACCAGGTTATCAATGAGTACTCTCGCTTGAAAATAAACAGTCACATACCTTAAGACAGATCTCAAGATGCAGCTCTCCGGCACCAGCGACGATGTGCTCTCCGGACTCCTCGTTGATGCACTGCACCATAGGGTCGGACTTGGCCAGACGCTTCAGACCCTCCACCAGCTTGGGCAGATCGGCGGGGTTCTTGGGCTCCACGGCCACACGCACCACGGGGGATACACTGAACTTCATGACCTATGGGCGAAGCTAAGTATTTAAAAACATGTACTTTGAAATAGTGTAATAGGTAGTAGAAATATTCTGGAACAATACTTTGTCCATCTGAACACAGAACTGCAATTTTTTTGTCATGAAAAAAATTGTTTACTGTGGTCACCACCGCACCACCTATGGGGCATCTGTAATACCACAGGCATCTTAGCAATACGTCGCCATCACAGAGGCGAAGCTAAAATGCATTATGAGCCTGGAATAGCACTGGCAAGCCTTTCCCCCAATCAAACCGCAACTATACAGTAACAGTCCAATACAGGTACAGGAATCAAAGTTAATGGCAGCTCGGAATAATCCGGGAGTGAGACAGTGGTGGTGGTGAGGGATGGGTGGTTCAGTGAACTTCCCAGACATCATTAAGTTGTAATCAACCTACCTATATATACATAAACAATTATACCTATATATATATATATACAATTTTCTTTCACAATCTACTTTCTAAAGTTCTGCTTACCTTCATGTTGTGTGCGTTCTTGAAGGTAGTGATGGTTCCGGTCTTGACGAGGAACTGGTCGACTCCGACGAGACCGCAGATGTTACCGCAGGGCACATCCTCGATGGCCTCCACGTAACGTCCCATCATGAGGATGGTACGCTGGATGGTCTTCTCGTACATGTCCTATGGAAGCAAGTTACATATTAGTCCTGATGTATCATTGAAGGAAGTTCCGAGACTGATTTTATTGTAACACTAACGGGCGCGCTTATGTGTGTAGTATTTCTCTTTTTATTGTTACGCGTCAAACCCGCGCTGTAAAATCGCTTTATCTCTTGGAGCCAAGTTTTTACGTTCCAGATTCTGGCTGACTTGACTTACCTCTTTCTTGCCGGGGGTGAAGTTGGGTCCCATGATGCGGGCCTTCTGTCCGGTGATGACCTTGCCGGAGAACACACGTCCGAAGGCGTAGAAACGACCCTTGTCGGAGGTCGGCACCATCTTGCTCACGTACATCATCAGGGGAGCTTCGGGGTCGCAGGTCTGAACAGAAGATAATATTAGTCTCAAGTAGTGCCACGACTTTTAGAAAAACTAATTTTGGTAGTATCCTAATGGGGAATCCTAATTATTATTATGTTATTGTATTAGGGCCCCAGCTTTACGAAAAAAAAGCATTCTTTGAGCAGTGATAATAATTATCATTGCTCAAAGAATGCTTTCGATAACATAATTATTATATTATCGCTTTTTGAAAATGCGGCAAAGACATGACTAGTCTCACGGAAAAAAAAATTTTAGGTTATTTTAGAAAGATTCAGAAGTCAGAACTGAAATCACAATTTTCGTACAGTATTTTTGTAAATCTGTACTAGTTTTCTTCAATTTTTTAAATATATTTCCGTAATGATCTCCCTCTGATGATTGATGATCCTATTACCCTATTTAAACGAATAAATATACACAGTGCAAAGCAGTTAGTAAATTACCTTGATACCAATAGCGGCCTCATCGTCGTGGGGTCCCTCGTACAACATCTCCATACGGTACTTCTGCGCGACCACGGGGGAAGGCAGGTGGATGGCAATCATCTGCAGAAGAGCCTCGCCGGCGGGCAGCCAGCTACGCATCACCACCTGGACAACAGAGATACAAGTTGAGTGGAAACTCACTAACATACAAATTGCTACATCCTAAAATTAAATATATCAATAAATTTGTCTAGTTTAAAACGAGAAATACGTGACGTCGTATATAATTAGTAGTTTTACTAAGGTAAATGTCTCATACATTAATGGGGTCGCAGGCTATGGAAACTTACAACCAATTCCGGTACGATGTATACTGTTAGTCCTCTTTGACACCCAGATTCTTATTGTAAGTAACTGGCAACACTTGGGACTCAATCGACATACTTATTTGTAGTATTAGTCAAAATCAAATTGCGAAAATTATATTTTCGGCTTCTTTAGACCCCCTTCAATCGAAGTGTTATTAAAATAAGCTGGATGTTTGGGAGACATTCGTATTTTGATTCACATCAAACAAAAGGCAAAGATTTAAGCATTGTCCTAACTATTGTAAACACATTCAGTTAAGTGTGTAGTTATACTAAGGAGAATATCAAAGCAAACCCCATTTTTAATCTGTGCACACTCTTAGTAGAATCTTTTTGCTTCGTTCTATCAAAATGGCGTGATTTTGACAGATCGAAGTATTTATATTGTTATGCCCTTGAGACTTATCTTACCTTGAGGAGGGCCTTGCCGTCCTTGTCAGAATCCTCGTGCTTGAGGGTGACTCCGATCTTGGTCAGCAGACCATCGATCTCCTCTTTCTTGAAGTTCATGATGGCGTCGAACACCTTGTAGATGGGGTCCAACACGTACATGCAGAAGGAACGTTTGTTTTCATTGTCCTTCTGTTTGGCCCACTTCTTTGTCTTGGCGTTGAAGAAGTTCTCTCCCCAAAGCCTGTAGGAAAGGTTCGGGGTAAGTATTTTGGCTATCGACGAGAAGTATGGAGAAGAAAGCGTAATCCGCGTTCCCACTGTGTCGCGACGACAGATTATCGTGTCGTTTAAAGCGTTGTGCCTTGTGTATTTAAATGGAGGTGTTCACATATTAACCGTCTTCCACGACTTTTTACATACAAAATGTATGGCAGTCGCCCAAAATGAAAAATCGTCGCGACATAGTGGGAACGCGCCCTAATGTTACTCAGACCCTTAACTATTGTAGGCAAGATAATAATGAAGTATAGAATAAGTTCGATGGGACCACGACGATAAGGAGTAGGGGTGTGCTGAAATAAGATGATCCAGGATTAACGACTTGGATAATTCTGTCTGAAATAACCTTAGAGATTAGATTAGCTTATGCTTTGACCAAGTGAACCACTACAAAATTTGATCTCAACTTCACTTTTATCCTTCTGGTAAACTAGGTAATTACTTATTACAATATTAATCAAATCCTATAAATAGAAACAAATTGCGACCGCGCACGCATCCGCTACCTAACGTTATTATCATTGTGTACTTTTAATTTACTAATCCATCTAGAAGCCACAAGTTTTTTGCTCGAGTTCCGACGATGACGTCACCACTTTAATCATTTGTTTCATAGCAACAAGATGTATCTCAACAATCATAATAAATAGCCCACAGGGAGCCATCCACCATTTCAGTTGAGATTTGATGTTCGTCCCGGTCTGCCGCTGGTGTATAGCATTAAATGCTTAACCCAGTATCAATGGGACGAAAGCTATACACTATGGCTCGCTTTCGAAAAAATATTGTTTACCCGTTGGCCTAGAAGTCTGTTGTAGTCATGAGTGAAAAGGCAGCTCTTAGGCAAGCGTGCAACGTCGTCGATCGTAACACGGCATTATCATGTTTACATTTTTAAATTATGTTATTTCTTTTACTTTCAATATATTAAATGATGCTCCTGCCCTGTTATATTTTTACAATCGTGGTTGCCTAGAAGAGAATACTTGTACCTTTGTATTATTGTTCATGAAGTCTACATAAATAAATAGGTCAAGCAACAGACGAGCCAGTTACAAGTACAGGGCGCTATGAAGTCTTAAAACGATCGAGGTTCCGCTCCAAGAGAGAGACGGAGCTATACATAGTGTATTGCACTATCCCTTTTACATTGTCGGAATTGGATGGCATTAGCATGTCATAAAATATGAAGTCAGTCTGTTTCATGATGAAGCTTTTCTCGTCGTGGATGATCACATTCTATAATTAAAATTGCAAATTCAGTCTAACAAAGCGTTCGAAGCTAACGTTCAGGAAAACCATTAAGTAATCAAGAGCTGGAACTGCAATACAAGATAAAGCCTATAACCAAGGACATAAGGTTCGTTTCAGCGAGGCCATAGCTGCAGCCGTTGTAGGCGAGGTCGCGTGTACGAATCAATGCGCGCGACACGTCATCACGTGCATCTGCAATGCTGCAGTTGGGACCTTACTGGCGGTTCGCGAAGGACAAAGTGAAATTGTATTAAAATTACGAGACTAGAAAATATATCTTCGAAACTCAATTTTCGTGTGCTATTTTGGGATCCAACTAATTCAAACTCCATATTCGTGAGTAACGAACACGTGTTCAAACGTAACCTCAAAATGTTCATTTTACGTACAACGGTTCGACATTATAGTAGGCGCCAGATAATCGTGGAATAACGGTCATTGACCCACCTACAATTATTGACATTTTTAATTTGAAAAACGGAATTAATGACACAAAGCTGTCCCGAATCATCATCTCTCGTGATCCTTAACATTGTCTAATAATGAAAAACGATTCATATTTAATTGTTCAGGTACCTATGAACAGTTATTAGGGAAAGGTCAATGTACTTTATTCCACATTTATCTGGCGCCTACTATAGTCAGACTAACCAAGAAATTTTAACATACTAAGCTTATAAGGAAATCACTCAGCCACCCGTATCAATCAAAAAGGGGAAAGGGGGCTCTAAACCAAGTCACTAAAAAAACGGTTTTACTCGATCAAGACTACTTTGGCGGAGGAAAACCGACCATAACACTTCTATGGTAATTTAGGAATAGTACATTTGATTTCCTATGGCATAATGTCAAACGCCTTACGAAGAATGACGAGGGAAGGCGAGTGGTGAGTCGGAGCCGTTCAATAATGGGAAGGGAAAGGCTAGGCTAGGCTAGGCAGAGAGATAATTTCTCCCATACCCCACTTGGAACGTGTCATAAATCCCGACTGAAAATCTGAAAATAGAGAAGGACGTACCTGTTCATAAGCTTGACAAGGTCGATCTTGAATTTGTCAGCGTACATCTCGGCGAACTGCTTGAGGGTGAAAGCCCAGCCGTGGAGACCGGAACCGAAACCGACGGAACCCTTGCTGGGGTCCACACGGACCTCACCTGGTTGAACGGAACGGACATTCGAGTATTTCGGCGGTTTGAAGAGGAAACAGAAGACCAATTATCGTATTTAAAAAGCGTTAAAAATTCAAGTCGCTATACTATCTTAGCGACATTAAAATCTGTCGGGAAATTAGAGGTGTATTTGACCACTTCCGACTGAAAAAATACTTGGTCTTCAGAACGATAATATTGATAAATGTATCAATCCTGCTGAATGTGGCATTGTTCTGGCTGAAATTGTTTGAGAACGATCTTTTGGAACGTCTAAACAAATATTCAGTCACATTTCATCTTAAATCTGTCACCGGAAAATGGTAAAATATCGCGTGAAATTATATACAAAACGTTTTTTTTTATAATATAATGGAGAAAGTATAATCTAATAAAGATTAATTACAATCTTAAGGAGTTTGCAATTTTCCGGTGACATATCCAATGTGTGATTTAGACTAGTATGTCGTGTTTTCAAATCTATTCTACGTTGACTTACGAAATTAAAATAAAGAAGTCGTTGCGTCGATTTCACAGATTTTAAAATTAACGTGGTAAATAGTTCTAATCGTACTATAGCGTTGAAATGTATCTCAACAACCGTTGTGAAGAGTCAACAGTGATCAATCCACCAATCCAAGTTGAGAGTTAATGTTCGTCCCGGTCTGCCGCTGGTGTATAGCATTAAATGCTTAACCCAGTATCAATGGGACGAATATTTAAAAGCCAGCAAAAGTTTTTCTGAGAGTTTAAGGCTCAAAATGGCGACGGACGGTAGAGTTGTAGATTATGCCAATGTGGCGGACATTGGCATAATCTACAACTCTACAAGCTCGCTTTTAATGGGTCCGAGTCTAATTGCTTTATACCAAGACCATGCGATGATCATTTTACTTATCATACATTTTTTTTTTAATAGCCGAACCTACTTTTACGGAGTCTAGGGATAAGAAACGGATTGAACTACTCGAGTATTGCTATAAATTTTATAGTTCTATTGAACTATTTTCTAGTCACGATATTACTTATAACAGGGAAACAATTCATCCTTTATGTATTTAACGAAGATATTATGGACTAGCGGACGTCACGCGGTTTCACCCGCGTAGTCCCCGTTCCCGTGGGAGTACGGGGATAAAATATAGGCTATGTTACTCGCTGATAATGTACCTATCCATTGCTGAAAGAATTTTCCAAATCGGTCAGTGGTTTTTGAGTTTATTCATTACAAACATACACACACAAAAATACAAAATTTTCCTCTTTATAATATTAGTGTAGATGTATATTAATCAAATATATCGATCGTGGCGGGGCCAATGCCGTAACCTCAAGATCACTGACCTCTGAAATATGACCTTCATTACAGTAACGGAGTATTCTTTTACAAAATCAATTTTATCATTTCTTTGTGAAAATAACTATTTAACATTTCAAAGCAAATCGTCTTTCATATTAAAAAGACTGAATCAGAACTTTTTTAAGTTAAGGTTACAATAGACAACACCCTGAACACGCCCACGAATGCAATACTATAAAAAAAGACAATTCATTAACTTTCTATAAAATAATTTGAAACATTTGACAACCCTAATCTATCGCAAGTCGAAATGAAATTCATATAATCGTTATCAATCTTAACGGATGTGTTCGTAATGTGAAAATTACACATTTTTATTGTGAGAGACACATTGGGCGACCTTGGGAGCGTTTATCAATGCGGATCGCGCGATTTACATGTACCAAACACGCCGGCAGCGTGATAACGTAACGTTGGCGTTTGTATTCAAACTATGTAGATACTTCTATTGTTCACCAGTGGCCCGCCCCGGCTTCGCCCGGATGTATATTTATTTGGATAAGAACCTTCTCCCGACAATAACAAAAAACACAACAAAAAAAGAATTAGCGAAATTGGTCCAGCCGTTCACGCGTGATGCCGTGACCAAGGGAAATAGGGATTCATTTTTATATATATAGATTAGTGATACTGATACTTTTACTGATATTTTTTTCGGTATCAGGGCTACTGTTGATGTCTGTCAAAATGTACTGAATTCATTGAAGAACTGTTTGGTATAACAAGAACTTTACTAAATCCTGTCTTATTTATATAACTACTTCTCTTTTTACAGTAAGTTAAGTTGTTAAGGCGGACACAGGCTTGCAACACCGGATGTCATGTAGATGAACGGAATAATTTTTTCGACGCGTGAAAGGTGGTCAATGAACGCGCGTCGGGAGTGAGTGGGGCCGGTGCTCCATCAGTGCCAAAAACCAGTCCGTACGTACTTCCTTATAATATGTGACCCAACGAAAAACGATCTCAGTATTTTTTACTGACGGTTTTGAAATTAAGATGCATGCGTTCAATATGTTTGCCAAATTCTCCCGAATATTTTTGGGCCGATGTATTGACTACTTTGTTCGTTTATTGATCCCACGACAGTGGTAACTAGAAAGTGTTTTCAACTTCAGTTCTTTAACCACCTATCGATTCAATATAGCTATTTTATCTATTTCTTATTACAACTTTTTTTAAACTAAATAAAACATAGCCAAAAAAACATTTTTTTCGTCGTTTATTTTATTTCTTCTCTGAAACTCGAGGGTGCTTTACGTAACCCGCCGACGTTCAAATTATATTTATAACTCAGAAAGTTTCCATCCACCCCTTATTATTTCGCAAGACGTAGGTTCTCGCAAATTGGAGTAAGTGCTATGACGTCAGAGGCTTGGGAACACTGCGTGGGTGGGTGTAACACGTCAGTGGAATTGAATGAAACATTTGAAAGACTCTCGATCCAATCCTACGCACTTAGAAAAGGGCGTTGAAATTACGTGGGGGATGTTGTTCTAAATTTAAATGGGGATGAAACCAGAAATGTAAATAGTTTTTGTTTGTATAGGTATAACAGGAAAAATCTTGATATTATTTTTCACATAGTTTTTCCTAAAAAGTATCCGTAGTATCTAATCTTGCAATGCACGGAGGCCACGTGTCAATGTTAACACGTGTCGATAGTATCGTAACGACGGTCAACTTACAAGTTAACGATAAAATGCCAGCTTTGAACTAAAAATGGCTTCATTAGTGTCGACAACTTATTCAAGATTTTTAAAGCAATGGATTTATGATCAAGATCGCCTATTTTTGAAGTTGTTAAATTTATAACATAAAAAATATTTTGTCAGACGTCCCCAATTTGAGAGATATTAAAATGACGATTTCGTTTTTTATCACATCAATCTGCAAGGAAAATTAATCAAAAGCTTATTTCATTACGAAAACCACCACAGCAACTCTTTCAAGATTTTGTAATTGAAAAATTTAAGTTTAAACTCAGTGTAGTTAATTATTCAGTGTCATACAAACTCACATAATGTGAAATAATTATCTCAGTCATGCAAGTATGTAGTTGGTTTGCTGCAAAAAAAAACGCTAAATACAAATCAAACATGACAGTCGAATTTCTTGCCTCCTGTTACGAGAATGATTCGTATCATTTATCACATTGATGAAAAGAGCCAGTCAGCAGGATTGGTACAACTAATCATATGTTTACAAAAATTATCATGGATGCCCAGAGTGTCCTAGAGGGAAGGGTAGGGTCCCAGCTCATTGCAGTTTTAACATTAGTGGATATTGTGATTTTATAAGATCATTGGTTAAAGGTTTTGGGAACCAATTAAGTTATTGTCATATTATTATCAGCTAAACTCACCCATGGGACCTCCATCATCGTTGTAGGTGGCGATGATAACGTTGACGTTTTCAACAATACGCTGGAAGGTCTGGTAGAGCTCCTCAGCCTCCAACTGCAACTCCAGAAGAGCACGGTCCATCTTGTTCATGAACAGAATGGGCTTGATGCGCTCGGCAATAGCCTGACGCAGTACAGTCTCGGTTTGTACGCACACACCTATGGAAATTGAATATGTTTAATGTGGGAAAGATATGATAATTTTTTTATTGAGAGATTGATGGATGGGACTTACATGGTCTAGTGCAATGTGTAAACTTTTCTTAGTAATCAAGACAGTCTTATCAACTTGATCTTAAAACATCATGTGAGTTTACAAAATACTGGTATGTTTGGGTTAATTAATGTAATACTGGTATTTGAAAGTTTGGCTTTTTCGAAAATTTTGCCACATGTTATCAAGAAATTGTTTTTCGAAACTTTATCAACAAAATATTGTCTTATCTGGTATTGGTAAAAGTTAATGTCATTCAATGACAATGTTCACTACTTTGTTATTTATCATGCCTAGCCTAGAAATTGCTAGTCATTTGGAATTATAATAATCTTTTATCATTTTGGTATGCATGCTATTTCAGATTGTTGGCCAATACTCAATTGATGCACTGTCATGCACCCTTTTAAAATAAGTTCTGCAATCCTAGAAAAAAAGACCATGACATGCAGAATGCATTATAGTTAACCTTTTGAACGAGTCACAAATACATGACAAGCAAGTGTAGTGTGTGCCCTGTACACTAAACTTCACAAATATGTGACAAAAAGTATGGCAAATTTGTGGCTTGGCGTCAGGGGCACACCAATGCGTTTATGCACTGGTGTTCAAAAGGTTAATCACTTTTCATATTATCTAGTTTTATTTCAGAAGACCATTCTACTGAGACTCAAGACAAGCAGAACTAATAGTCAGACAGATAACCACTTTTTTAGCTATCCACAACTTGGGGAAAATGTTTATAATTTGGCAGACTCGTTAGTTCTATAACTTCATAAATCAAATATATAACATACCAGAGACACAGTCAACGACGACGAGGGCGCCATCAGTTACACGGAGTGCAGCAGTCACTTCAGACGAGAAGTCAACGTGTCCAGGTGAGTCGATCAAGTTTATCAAGAAACCCTTTTCACTCTTCTCACGCTGGTCAGCGTTGGTAATGAAGACCAAGTCTTTCTCTTCGAGCTCGAAGTACATAGAGATAGCACTGGGAAAGAATGTCCATTGTTAAGCATGGTATTTTTTTAGTACATTGAGTAATAGTCCGTATGAGGTACATCAGATGGCCGTTCTGAAAGATCTTCATTGATATTCAGTTTTTAATGGTAAGAACATTCATCATGTGAATTTCGTTTGTAGAGTTGATTATTGACTGTTTTCAAGTATTTCACAACATTGATCATGTTGTGAAATCATGACTAAGTTAATTTTAGTGCAATCAAATAAATCAGCAATTTTATAGTAATTTACTTTTTGAAATTTGTTTAAGATTTAGTATGAGAACAGCTGATTTTGTTGACTAGTGTCATGTGTAAATACGAGGTTGCACAAGTTTGGGTGACAAAGGAAACATCAGAATTTGATTAGAACAGTGGTTTCTGTGCTCGAATGCATTATTTGTTACATTTTGAAGTTTGCAGTATGTGTTCAAATATGTTATTATGACTTAACACTGCGAGCATAACCTCAAAATGCCAAATCGACAATAAATTCAACAGTCAAGTTCATGGGAACATAATTGCCGGCTCAGCGGCCTCTATGTCAAGCAAACAAAGGGCTATCAGTTGCACCATGTGGTGACGCGAGTACTCACGTTGACTTGATGGTGATGCATCTGTCCTGCTCGTCCTTGCGCGTGTCCGTGAACCGCGTCTCGCCGGCGCGGGCGCCAGCGATGATACCGGCCTTTGAGACCAGGGAGTCCGTCAGAGTGGACTTGCCGTGGTCGACGTGAGCGATGACGGACATGTTGCGGATGTTCCGCTTCTTGTCCATCATCTGCCGGATCTCGTCTACGGTGAAATTCACCTGCGCAAACCAGAAAACAGCTCGTAAACATATCCAACATCACAACACAGACGGGAACACTTCATACACGCACGTTTCATTTTTAAAACAGTGAATTTAACTTCGACTGGTTTTCCGCTAACGATTTATGCTATTCTAGATGATTTTCGCGAATCTAAACCGACACCGATCAATCACCGCAACACTTGGAAACGTCATCCGACCACAAAGACGACAGTCGTGAAGAATGTTATATTTTTTCCATTTTAAACTCGAAAGACGTAAAATATGGACGCGAATCGTTAGCACGGATACACAGGAACACTTTTCGGCACATAATTATGATATTAAATACTCACCATATTGGATGGTTTTAGATTTTTCGTTCAATAAAATAAACTACCATACGCCAGCAATGGCGTACGCTTGAAAAAGGACCCTTTCGTCCGAGGGCCGGATGTGGCAGGCAGCCGTCAAAATGAAAGTCAGTCCATAGACAACTAGTATTGCCACTAACAAATAATTACAATAAAAAAATACTGTCTTGTTTATTGTTCAACCAAGAGGATCGGAATCAAAATATTGTTTTGAAAAATAACTATAAAAGTTGTAAAATGATTGAAACGAAAAATATATTGTGCCGCACTTTCCAAAAAAAACAATTTTATTCTAAAATAATATTCACTTCACGTTTATGCACTTTGCTAGATACTCTGCAAATGCGAATCTGCAAATACGGTTTCGGTATTTATAATCATGTTCCCTGCACTACACGCACTTTACAATTTTTGTGTATGGTATTGGTAGCACAGACTCTAAAACATGCCTTGATTGCACAACTTGCACAATAATTGGACAACGCGCAATATTCTTGGGACAACACGTTGGCATAACATAGAATTTACTTTGGAACATGTCCAATGTTATCGAATCATATGAAAAAATATTATTATATATAAATTATATCATTTTATTTTTCAATTATGTAGTCGTACATACTTGGGAAAACATTTAAGAATAATGCATGATGAACTAGCTTAATCCCTTGCTTGGAAAAAAAGAATTATAAAAAAAAAAATTGTGAAAGAATATTCATGGTAATTACAGAGATTTTTTCCTTTTACATTTATTTATATATGTGTCGCCGGAAATTTGTAGACTCCGTAAGATGAATAAATCTTGATTAGATTATATTTTCTCGGTAAATTACGACAAAATCATGTATCTAACAATAAATCCCGGCAAAATTCAATAGTTTTTAATATACCTATCCGTGTCTTATTTAGTAAAAATAGATACGGCATTTGGCATTTTCCGGTAGCAAAATTCAACAAGAAATATCTTGTTACTAAAATACTACACAGTAGAAGAGGAATAAGAGGAACCGCGGGAAATATCCAGAATAAAAAATGAGTTAATGTAGTTCATGAAATTCCACTCAGTGCAGCTATTTTCCATCAGTGAAAGATTTTCATAATCGGATCATACTAGGTTACTTCCAGAGATAACTTTCTACAAGCATTTGCAAACAAAGAAAACAAAATATGAGCTATTTAAAAAAAATATCCTACAGATGGTGCCGTGGGCACTCAAGACAATTTTAAGTCATCAACGTGGTTTTGCTACTGAGCACTAGGTGGCGTTACTAAAAAACAAAATTTGAAATCTTAATAATTTTTCTACTCGGCACTAGGTGGCAATACTGTCAAATAACAAGTATTTTTAGATTTTGTAGATAAGTTCCTCCTGATAAATGTCTTACCTAACAGCACAGTTGTAGCTATCTGCAACGATATGATGTTTTGTTTATTTTAAAAATATTGTTTTGTTTGGTGGACATTCCTCCGTTTCTTGAAGATTTTTCTGCACTTACCTCAAAGAGTACTTACTATAGTAAACGCTGTACCTACGGCATTATATTTTCTTCGGGGTAGTAAACTTTATCATTCCAAATTTACCTACTATTAATCTAACAACAAGAAGGTATGTTTTAAAACACAACACAGCTGTTTGTCTCTAGCAATCAATATTAAAGATTCCATAGATATAAGTTCAGTTCGTTATACAGGGGCAAGGGCAGTGGGGTTGGGGTGGACACTGCATTATTGCGAGGGTGGAAGTAGGGCTGGCAGTACTTGGGTACATTTTATTATAAAATATCTTTTCCCTTGGCCAATGCCGCAGATACTGTGTATTTTTTTGTTGTAAAATGATAAAACCGTGTTTATTACGCTAAGTGATATCGTTGCTTTCTGTAAGTGGAATAATTTTCGTAATCGGATTAGTTCTTGCCTTCTAGGCTTTTACAAACACAACCATTTTACATAGTTAAAATAATAGATTACACAAAATAAATAAAAGAAGAAAATATCGTAATTACCTGGTGTACCTACTTGTGTTCACTGTTCACAAACGCGCCAAATAATAATATGAAGGCCTGGGGTTTTGTTTATGTTGTGATTTTATTGTACATAAGTCTTGGGTCAGGATTTGTAGTGTTAAAGCTAAAGAGTTATCTTTTACCGCTAACAACCTCTCCTGCTATGAGTTAGCTGCCAGCCTACCTGCGCTATTCAAGGAAAACTTAATTCGTCGTGATTTTGCTGAGGTAAATTTTAACTGTAGTAAGGGATATTATTTTTTTATATCGATCTTTCCGTTCACTCGAACTCCTGCCAAGTGCGAATTCGACATTTAATATCGAATAGATGAAACGTTTATGTAGTACCTACGTACCTAACTCCTGTTACATATATACCTACCACAAACTTGAGCTCCGTCGAGCACCATGAACCGTCTGGATAGGACCACTCAAATCTGGGTGATCCTTTCCTCAAAAGACCACTTCAATAATTCTTTTATGGTTTATGGTTCTCATATTATGATTTCGATCATATTTTGATTAGTTATCTTTAACCTATTTACAAAACAAATGTCATTTATCATTTAAATGCAACGGCATAAACTTGCTGTTACATATACTTAGTGAAGGAAGATAAGTTCCTACCTAAAAAACTGTGTTTTTTATGAACTTCGAATTCTTATTGGTCATTTTGCCTTTACCATGACCTTACCTACTTACAAATCGCTTTAAAAGGTTTTTAAATGCTTCGAAACGACCAAGTCACGTAGTTTATCTAAACTTAAAACAAAACAGTTAGCTAAGCAATTCATGGCTTTTTTGTTTGTTTCTTTCTTTGTTTTTACATTCCATTATGTTTATTTAAAGGACTTGTAAAATAATAATATATAGTTTTTAGTTTTTTCTTATTTTAACTAAGGTAAGTACCTAACCTTAGTTAAAAATAAGAACAATAATTATAAGAAAATAATGATTACAAAATGTTCGTTATACTAGAATGTTTGTTTTTATCATTAAAAATCGGCCAAGTGCGAGTCGGACTCTCACATAAAGGGTTCCGTACCATATACCGAAAATAACACGTTTCTTGTATAGAAGCCCCGTTTAATTTGCTGTTATAGCGGCAATAGAAATATCTACACACTCTGTGAAAATTTCAACTATCTACCTGTTATGGTTCCCGTTGGTGTTTGGGTACAGAACCCTTAAAAAAAATATATATATTTGTTCATTCACTTCCAGCACTAGGCTAGGCCCATCCAGCAGGAAGCTTAGATATTTATATCAATTTCTATCAAAGTCAAAGTCAAAGCATTTATTTCAAATAAACCATTAGGTATCACGTACTTTTGAATTGTCAAAATCAGTCCGTCAAAAACATGAAGCTATTTGCACGTTCGAAAGCGTAGATCTCTATGGAGAAGAACGTGCAAGAAACTCCACGGACACTCTTTTAAATCATTTTATGTTTACAAAAATCCTGGTTACATTAACCTTGTTGCTTCTATATCTGAGAACAATGTAAAGAAAGAAAAAAAACTTATAGTAATTTATAGTATCAAATATTAAAATGAGTGGCAACTAAGGGAAGTGCGTGGCCATATTTAAGGGAGTTGTTCTGTATCTGCTAGGTAGAGAGTGAAGAAATAATATCAAAATAAAAAAAACTATTGACTTTTTTTAAAACTATTTTTCCAGGATACGAAAGTAGCCTGTTTCAGTAAAAATAAATATTGCACATCGGATTCAGCACTTTCTTTTACCTACAATTTTTTTTTACATAAAAACAACTAAAGTGGACCAACCTACTTACTTGTTCAGAAAAGTGATCTTTGCATTGAAAAGAATTATAGAACTTTAGTTGATTACTTTTTGAATTTTAAACAGTAGGTACCTAGGTATGTAATTTAATCGTTCCTAATGTGTTTAAACGTATACAGAATACCTTGGTAGGTACTACCTACTTCCTCGCACATTATATTTTTATGTTACAAGAGTATAATAAAAAAAGCAATTAATGTGATGGCAACCCTGCTCCGCCGGCGTTCGTAGGGGAGACGCCAAGGTCGCGAGATTACATAAATTTAGACAAAATGGCTCGGCTGATACCGTGGGTGCGTGTCCGAATAAATTACACCTTTGTTATTGCATTTTATGAACATTAAAATTACATAAATCGATTATTTTGTGGCAGCGAATAACTTATCAAACACCATTTTTTGTAACCAACAATTGGGAGGCTCCAAATTCAACTGTTTGTTTTTAACATTAACAAATTATAATTTAACTTGGGTAGAAGGCTTTTAAAACTGTTTCAGTCGATAATGCTTGAATATAATAGAATAGTTAGAATCGAATAGAATAGAATATAATGTTTTTATTTGCAAAGAAATTCATTTACACATTCTTGAAATTCATTTTAGAAAATTATCTCTAAGACTGCCTCACTGAGCTACTGGTCGTAAGCGTTATAAACTTATAACTTCTAACAGTGATACTAGGGTTTTGCATCTGGGGATCCTCACCAGTCCGGAGTCTGAATTTGTGCTCGGTTTATGGAAATTTAATAGGCTCGACTCCTATTACACTGGACTTAAACATTGGAAACTGGCGTATTATTGTGAGTGTACCTGAAAACCTTTTTATCTACAACATCTACCCTGTAACTAATTCGTGCTTATTAAAAAAAATCAGTCACACTTAGATTTTAAGCAAATGATGTGGAAAATACATTTAAAACACTGTTTTATTAGAAGAAAAATAACTTGCCATATTGAAATAAATAATTTTATATAGGAATTTGGGCAATAGGTATTTAGCATGCGGTAGATCTCTTTTATGTGTCCAATAGGAATTAGATAACGTTTTTGGGCTCCACTTACCTTGATAACATTTTTCATGTTGGTTGGAATCGCTCACCATGTTTTTCGCTATTGTTGCCCAAATTTCGAGAAAATACGACTAAGTGTCAGTGCAAAAAGTGTATTTTGACCAGCATAACATATTATGAAATTAAAGAAAAATAACACTGATGAACAGTAATTTTAATAAATAAAAAATAGAGTTTTATTATTACACTTCCCGTATCCTTTTAAGCTTCCCTTCCTCCTCCTTCCTTCCGTTTGTACCCTTTTAACCCCTCAAATTGTGTGTCTCTTTAATTTCCAAGAAAATTACGAACACTGTTTTGGAAATAATAAAAGTGATCAGGCAAAACGAAATGTGAGATTAATATATAAGCAAGCAGCATCTCTATTTCATTTAACAGCTGAACAGCTGATTTTTTCTCGCGATTTCGGGGTTGGTCCCATAGTAAAAGTTGTCCATAATGATGAGTACAATGACCCCTTAAGAGGTATTGCGTTTAATCTGTTACACGTTGTATATTCATACTAGACTGAAGATTTATACAAATAAATACATTGACACCGGGGATAACTTAAAAAATCACATCTTCTTACAACATAAGTATAGATCTCAACCTGAGATAATGCTACCTATTATTGTTCTTAACAAGTCATAGTGGAGAAGAAAGCATATTGCTGTTATGCGCGTGGGCGGTACGGAAGTATCACAATTCATAGGTTACTCAGCCAAAGCTTATGAATAATTTAATGTTATACAATACTCTAAGATAAGCAAGGATGTTATAATGTGAACTTTAATTGAAATGGGTATTGCCAAAATTATAGACAGGAACTGCAACCAAGCTGCTGATCCTCATCTAAATAAGAAAGAAGAAACACATTTATTTGACGACAGTCGATAAGGTAAGTCACAAATAAAATAAACAAAGCTATTAGAAGTAGGTACAATGAGTTAAAGCAATTAGCTGACACACCTTTGCATAAATGGTTGAGTTTTTTTAGAAATACGGCTCGATAGAATTTTATAATTCTTTTATATTTAATTTACTCAGCTCAAATGGTAAAAAATATAAAATTCTATCGATTTGTATTCTAAAAAATCACAAATATTTATGCTAATATACCTATGGCTAATTTTATTGTCTGGCATTTTTGCTGAATCGCACCTATTTAGCGATGCCGTAAACAGCACCATGCCCTGACCATTGTTACTGGGCGTAATGTAACATGTTACAAAGCGAGCATTCGTGCAGTCAGTACGTGGAAACGAGCACGAACATGATGCGTATGTGTTTTGTTTTCACGGATTTTAGGACACGGCGTAACATAACATGCTCGCTGCGAATGTTACGTTACATTACGGCCGTAACATTGGTCAGTACCCAGACACATTTTTATAGAACGGAAGATTTACTTAAGATATTTTTTGTTTGTTTCGCGTTTGCAAAATAATGTAGGTACCTTTTTCTTCTTAAATAAAATCAATTAATCTGCCTGGCCCCAAATGCCCCAATTAGGATGGCCATTCTAATTGGATGCAGCAGCTGAATAGATACATGTTGGGTAAATATTCCGCTTCTAAAGCCGTTATTGTTTTTCCATTTCATCTTAACCAGTTACTAGATGTTGTAAATCCGTTACTACGACTTGCAATTAGCTCGACAGGGGCCCAATAATAGATCGATGTTAAATATAAGCCGGCTATTTCTGACCACTGCACATCCACTACCGATGTACGCGAATAGGCACAGCGAATGTACTCAGGGAATTGTATTATCAACGGTTGTCTTTGGAGATAGAGAACGAGGGTCTTCTTGTTTGTGGTTTGTGGGAAAATACTTATAGACAAAAGAAAAATGCGAACAATGAAATCAATAGTCTACTTCGGTATTTTGTAAAAACTCACCGTGTAAACTTGGTGAGTTTAAATTAATGAATGTTGGTTATTCATCTCAAACATTCGCCAACATAGCCGAACCGAGACATGAAGAATGAAAGAAGTTAGTAAAAAAAAAGTCCAACATTTTGGATTTTAGAAGTTTAATTTTGTTTCGAATTGTTTTCTTTTCTGTAAAAAGAATTTGTAAACTTTATTTAAAAATAAGTACTTTGTGAAAAATGAGCGCTTTCCTTTAGCTTGACATGTTTTCTTACTTCCCAGAATTTGATCGTTATTAGCGACACTTTCAGATGGCGTAATAATCTAGTGTGTTTTTTGTTTTCAAAATCAACCGGCTCGATTCATTCGTCTACTCTTTTGTAAAAACCAACTTACCGCACTAGTAAGTATCATAAATAACTATTTCATGGTTTAGTATGTCTATAATGTATAAGTAAGTTAGTTTTTTTTTTTGTTATTTATGAGTACTTTATGAAATCTGTATTTCCTGATAGCTACAACCGCGGGAGAATAGGTTATCTACTTGTAGGCAAGCGTAACTATCGTCCACCACATCACCGCTTTCCACCAGATGATATTGTGGTCAAACGTGAGCCTTTGAATTTTTTATATTTGGTATTATTTGATAATAGTGGGTAGGTATTTTATTTTATTTTATTTATTAAGGGATAATAAACAACTACAACATATATACCTAACACATAATTTTAACAAACTTACAGTAGTAATGTTGCAGTCCACTGCATTATCCGCAGATAAAACATGTTTAAAGATCAGTGGTTGGCACTAAACGATCATTACCAAAATTATCAAACATTTTGAAATAAATAAAATAAGTACTGTAAAGCTAACTAACTACTTACAGCTACAAAACCAAATCAGATTGAGACATTTTAATTTTATTGTGCAATAAATTAATAATAATAGTAGAATTACAATTTTGATAAAAGTAGACAACTTCAATGCAATAAATCAATAATAATAATATTAGAATTATGATAATTTTTTCATAACATTAGTTTTAAATTTATTTTTTGAGCATGCAAATAAATCAATATCAATAAATTTGAATTATTGATATCCCTTGTTATAATAAAATTGTCTATAATATGTATGTATTTAGAAATATATTAGTATGTTTATCAGTTGTCTGGTTGCCATAGCACAGGCTCTGCCTAGTTTGGGATCGGATGACCGTGTGTGAGTTGTCCCAGGATATATTATTACCTACTATTATCAAATAATACCAAATATAAAAATGTGTACCTAATGTAAGTTTAATTTTTAACTTAATTGTCACCAAGATTTTATCACACTAATATTATAAAGGCGAAAGTTTGTGAGTGTGTGTGTGTGTGTATGTTTGTTACTTCTTCTGTATGCAAGAAGCTGACACCCTGGATTAACACATAGGCTATTAAAACGCTTTTAAATCGCGGGTAACACCGCGGGCCGCAGCTAGTGTTTTACATAAAACACTACCTAACACTTGTCTTTAAGAACATTGTTACTAACGAAATGGACACCATGGTCTGAAAGAAAGTATTTATTATTATAATATTCCAATCTACTAATAAAATACATATGAAACCGACTATACCATTACATTGCATAATCAATATTTAAATATGAACAAAACAAGTTGCGCCTTCCCATCTAATTAGCTCTTCGTGCTGTGCTGTTGCTGCCGCTGCGGCTGCGGAGAACCTCAAGCGGCGGAAATAAATGTAATAAGTTAGTTAGCAATTATATTTTCAAGCCAGCAAGTTTGGGGCTGAAACTCTAGGACCGTGGTGGGGTCCGAGAGCTCAAGCGTTATATAAAGATCTTGCTAAACGCTTAGTTGACACTTCGCGTGACCGTGGGCTGGCTTTTACCTCGGACAGAGGATAAGCATTGCCATACAACGTGGCAATGCCGCCAGTCTTTTGGGCTCACTTCCAGTCGATAGCGATGCGGACGAATTTTTTGACGCCATATTTTTGTTAGATAATCCTTATTTGAATGAAAATATATTTACAAAACAAGTAGTATATAAAAAGAAATAAGTCCAGTAACTTCGATTCTGGCACAATGCCTAGATTTAACACTTCTATTGTTTTTCTTTGAATTAATTAACTAACCCGGATGCAAATACCAATAAATAGTTTTGTAATTAGTTTAATTAAAGTTACCTTTAAATAGTAATTAATTATAAATTAATACCTAGATAGTTCTGTGTTCACAATTTGATTTACAAACATACCGAAATGGCTCACCCGTACCTGTTAGCAAACGATACAGTTGTGTGGAAAAGAGAAAGGAGGGCTTTGCCCAGCAGTGGGACGAAAAAGGCTAGATATATAGATATATAGAAGGATTGATAGATAGAAAGATAGATAAAGGGATAGAAAGATAGATAAATGGATAGGTAGATAGAAGGATAGATATATAGAAGGATAGATACGTAGAAAGATAGATAAATGGATAGGTATATAGAAGGATAGATAGAAAGAAAGATAGATAAATGGATAGATAGATAGAAAGATCGATAAATGGATAGGTAGATAGAGGGATAGATACATAGAAGGATAGATGGTTAGAAAGATAGATATGTGGTAGATAGTTAGATAGATAGACAGAAATATACAGATTAGCAACCACCATTTGATTTTAACCATGTAAAAGTACCAAACGACAAAAAAAACTTGGTAACATAGTTTAATGTATGAATACTGCAATGTATAATAAAAAAAGTAGTACCTATTTTTTTACATATGTACATACAATGTATGTCTACAAAACTGTCACTGAAATAAGAAAGTACAAGGTAATAAAGTACAGACAATGAATAACATCTTTTTCACGCAGACCGTACTTCAGAGTCCAATCAGCGGTCATTGTGTTCTGCGGCCATTAATCCATTTATTACGATCAGACAATTTCCTTCAATCAATTCTTGTCTCTATTCAAGGGGATAATCCAATCTGGTACCGCTGGGACCAAGTACCTAAATTAGCTTTCGGTATGTACATAGTTAGTTATGTTGATTTTGATTCCCAAATTGGCTTAGATAAATAATAAACAATAGTCTTGTTTTTCGCTAAGATCTACTACATCATGATTGTAAACCTTGGGTAGTTCTACTTATATGTCCATTGACATGTTAATAATAAGGATCAGATACTGCAAATCATTCCCTGCAGTATCTGAACCTTATTATTTTTATTGGAGGGGTAATGCAGTGCGCTGGTTGTTTTAAAGTCAAATTTCGTCAGTCGATGAAAACGGGGGTGATCCTGTTGGCTTTATCATACATACCTTGCAGCGGCCTCTATGCCGCCACATACAAACTAAAGACAATCCTGCATGGCGGTATCAGAGTTTTCCGTGCAATTTTTGAACATCTACTTAAATAAAATGAATCGACAAATTTGTTGCTAAGCGCAAAAGTCGAGAACGGCTCCACCAATTTCGCTAATTCTTTTTTTGTTGTATCTGTTATTGTCAGGAGAAGGTTCTTATGACAGATTTTTTTTTTTAAATATACAACTGGGCGAAGCCGGGGCGGGCCACTAATATAAGATAAGTACAACAGCGCATATATCAAGCACTAGCTTTCTCCCGGGACTTCGTACGCCCATATCCCGTTTATTCAGTTGCCGTATAGCCTTCCTTATGAATATTGCTATCATATATATTTATTTATTTTTAGCCAATTGTGTCCCACTGCAGGGCAAAGGCCTCCCTTTCTTCCTTCCATTCCTCCCGGCTTTGGGCAAGTCTGGACCAATCTGGCCGATAGGCGTCAAGCTCGTCCCGCCATCTTCCCCTGGGTCTCCCGCGAATACAAAAAGAATTTACCAAACGACCGACTGGTAGTTCCAGAGATTAGCGCGTTCAAACAAAAAAACTCTTCAGCTTGATTATATTAGTATATTTAGAAGTATAGATTGGGCAATTGCCCACCAGACACACCACTCGTCTGGTCGGAGGATCCTCCCCTTTCAATGGAGGTTAACGGGACTTTACACCCAGTCCGCATACCTCTACACCTAAGCTCAATCTCAAGCCAGATTGACAGAATTCCCAATTAAGTATTAAAAAAACTATATCTCTTTTAGGTAGTAACATGGTAGTGATTTACCTACCTGAAGAGCAATGTTTTCTTTTACAAACAAAGAAAGTAAAACAAGCCATTAAAGATAACTCCGACAGATATAATTAATGTTTTACATTAATTAGTTTAATCAAGGAGGTGCTTACAATGTTTCGTTATGCTCTTTAATTCATTATCATTTCGGCAAGGTCAGGTGCTAGACCCGCGATAGTGATATTACAAACAATAAGACGTGGCATGAACTTCAGGGCTGAATCATGAACAAAAGTTAGAGTTGTATAAGTATTATAAATGCGAAAGTGAGTTTGTTTGTGATACGCTTTCACGCCAGGAACGGCCGGTTTCAATAACATATAATCTACCTTTGACCAACTGTCAAATTAGCTACCAACAGTTATAGCTCAAACGTCATGTTTGCCTTTCAAACATGACGTTTGACCGGTAGATCGCTAAACCGATTTTGATTAATTTTGGTACAGAGATAAATGGGACCGGAGACGCTTTTATGCTACTTTTTTACGGGCAAAAGCTAGTAACTATAGGTAGGTACGTAAGATTTTCTCGTAACATCAATCTTGCAATATCTTAAGGGAAAGCCGAAGAAAGACCCGCCTCTGATTATGCTGCTAAGCCGCCTAGAAAGGTCTTAATTCTTCTCCCCTTATTCCAATCTATAAGGGTAAAAAGTGTTTTTCCATACTTCCCCGTAAGTCGTCCTTTAATTTCACATTGTCCAGCCATTTTTTCTTTCCACAATTATACCTACCTACTTAAATATTTTTTTCTATTTTCATACCTAATAAATTATTATTTATAAAATAAATTATAATTATTATTATTTTCATCTTCTAATGAGCTTCCAATGATTATTTATTTCATTTTATAAGTACATGTCTAAGTGAGTCGCCATGTCACATTTGCACAGTAAGCAGCATAATCAATATTTAAAGCATAAGCAAGCAAAAAACTTAAAAAAAAGCGTTAGAAGAAATCTTCCAACAGTTCCAACCCTAAAACAGGGCACGATAGTAACTCCCAAGTAAAAGCTGCATTAAACATACGACCTTCATACAGCAACTGTTCCAATGAGTCAACGACTCATCGCACTGGCAGATAGCAACAGTGGTCAGTCGCACTTCGCACATTCGGACTGAACGCTCCTTGGAGCCGTGCCAGCGGGGTACAGACTCTCTGTCGCTGGGATGTTCATGTTCAGAGATTTGAAGCAGGTATAACCGGATAAACATAGATTATGTGAAAGCAAGAGGTCAGGCCCGGATCTAGGGGGGGCAAACCGGGGCCGGGCCCCGGGCGGCTAGTTTAAGGCGTACCAAATTCAAATGTTTGAATTTTTTTTTTATACCTTTCTTACTTTGACCTTCAATATCTCCAGAACCAATGGCTTCCCATGTATGGTTTAAAAAAAAATTGATGCCTGTGATGGGTACAAGGGGTCTTCGTTATCGTTAAGGTACCATCAAGTTTCTGCCCCGTTTCGGAAAAATCGTAGATCCGGGGCTGCAAGAGGTGAATGGAATAATTTTATCAAACGGATGAAGTCCCACAAAGATAAATGCTGAAAATTGCGATGATAAGCAACTTTAAGTTGGCAGAAAAGTTTAGTGTTCTTGGCATTCGATGCCAAGAGTTTCATTTTCTATTAATTTCGGTAAAAGAAAATGGGCTAGCTTGGAAAAGTGGTCTATCTATAGATGTCTATAGGTCTGTCGATAATTTATATTTTGATTGGTGCTGGAAAAGCTGTCAATCTGTTACATGCAGATACCACCGAAGCACTGAAAATCGAATCAGCCAATTTACGAATACAGCCTTTTCGTTTTTGCCATAGTCTTTGAAAAGAAAACTGTCTCAGAAAAGCGATGGGAACTCGTAATTAAAGATTTCAGCGGCGATATACTCGATCGATTTTGGCAAGCTCACAGAATTGTCAGCCTTGAAAATTGTATGGGTCGCATTTTCATGGAAACGAGTTTATGGCAATTTATTATTGTTTATTGCAACATCTGAAGGACAGTGCGTAGGTTGTCTATGGTCGTTTAGTGTTTTTCCGAAATCTCGGGACTTTAAAAAAGTGTGCCAATTGCCATCTTCCGATTGTCGTAATAAAAGTGAATATAAATCAAATTAATCTGAGAAGTCATTTGGTTTTTATTTCCTCCGGTTTTATGGAAATAGCGAAAACATACCAGTGTAGTGAGTGTTCCTAGTTTCCTGTGTATATGTCACCGGAAAATGGCAAACTCCGTAAGATTATAAAACAACCTGAGAAAGTGTAAACTCTCGATAAATTTTCAACTGAACATTTAGGATACCTTTTTACGCATCAAAATTTGATAGACTACAATCTCTCGAAGTCATTCCGAGAAATTGTGGACTAAAATAAAATGGCGACCAATCAGAGCAAAAGTCTACAATTTATCCGTTTTCCAATTTAGCCATCACACCGAAACAGATAAATTGTAGACCAGAGTGCTGATTGGTCGCCAATTTATGTCAGTCCACAGTTTCTCTGTCTGACTATCAAATTTTGATGCGTAAAAAAGTACCTACCTACCTATTCTCTCCTGTTCTGTTGACAATTTATCGAGAGTTATTTTATAATCTTACGGAGTTTGCCATTTTCCGGTGACATATTATATACATTCTTGGGAACATAAATAAATATCGCAAGTAACTCTTTTCTTTATTTACTAAGAAGAGAATATGGCGTTTTAGATTTGAGTATATTTCACTTTGTTGAAGAGAGTTCTTGCCTGGTTGATTAACGTGTTAAGTTAAATTACCTGCATAAGTTTTATTTATTGTTTCTTCTCTAGTGTGTTAAAAGAGGTCGTTTAAGCTGCATATTGGGCCTAACCATTTTTTTTTGTTTAGTATTTTATATCCCCATAGGGATGAGCACATTTGTCCTGGTTACGCCAAGAAGAATACGTGAGAGAAACTGAGCATGTAGTGTTGTGGAGCCCGTAGATATATCTACAGCTGTTTGAGTGTGACTAAAGTTTATTCAACATTTCGATATTATTTTATTAGTGACTCACACTTTTTATCAAGTCTGCGGAATACAACAATTATGGAATATTTTAAAGTTAGTGCCTACGCAATAATTAGTTCGAATTGTGCAATAGTCACTGCGTCTTATTTTAAAAGACTCATGTCGGAACTTGTCAAGATTCATATGTAAATAGCATCGATGCATTTGATGGGGTGACTAATCTATAAAATAGATTTATCTCGGCAATTAAAGCGTGGGATGGTCATCCGAAAAATACGCCAAGGGCAGTTTGCATGCGGAATCCGGAAAACGGGGTAGGTATACATGTCACCGGAAAATTGCAGACTCCGTAAGATTGTAATATTTTTTTATTCGATTATAATTTCTTGATATACAATGAAAATATCGTTTTGTATGCAATAAGTCCCATTGAAATTCAATAGTTTCCAATAAATCCGTGTCTTATTAAGAAAAAACAGTTTACAAATTCACGCGATTTTTTACAATCTTACGGCGGCGTTTGCTATTTGCCGGTGGCATATATTTACTAGCTTCTGTTAGCTAACGTGAAAGTCGGGAATTATGCTGAGGGAACATTCTCCCCACATAAAAAGTATCTTTCGTCCCGGTACAAGGTCCAATCGATCTCTATACGATTGAAATTCATCAAAATTGGTTCAACGGTGCGCGATGTTACGTTTTACCAGCTGGAGGTGATGGAGGAAAATGCCCGGGATATCGTGGACGGAGTTCCGCACCAATGTGTCCATCCTCCAGGAGCTAGGCATCACGCAGCGTCTGTCGGCCGTAGTACAGTCGCGCATACTACAGTACTTTGGTCATGCCTCTAGGCGGGGTAACGACTCCTTAGAGCGACTGGTCGTGCAGGGAAGGGTAGAACGCGCAGCATCGCGCGGCAGGTCACCTATGCGTTGGACTGATCAAGTTAAATCCGCACTAGGAAGCCGCGTATCTGATTTCGTCAGACAGTCTGCCAACAGGGTAAGATGGTGGGAGATCGTGCAGAGAGCTGTGTCCGCCTCTACCACTGACGTGGACGCCGCGACGTGACCACGACCGCTCTGTCAAGAGTGAAACGATAGAGAAGAAGTTTTACCAGCTACCAACAGTAGCTGAAACGTCATGTTTGTAAGGCAAACATGACGTTTCAGCTACTGTTGGTAGCTAATTTGACAGTTGGTCAAAGGTAGATACGTTATTGAGACCGACCGTTAAACAAACAGACTAAAGTAACTTTCGCATTAATTTGAATTTAAAAACAGCATGGATTTAAGAAGTTAAAAGACGAAAGAAGGATAAAAAAACAAAATCCTATGTTTATTTTTTCTTTTTATTTGAGGTGTGACGACTCATTCGCGCCATGATGCCATGTACAAGAAATAAAATCGTAATGCAACAGCTGTATCACGTGGACGACAGGTAATGTTTTTTTTTTTTTTTTTTTT
>NDFZ01005011.1:101275-127038 GCA_002192655.3 Mamestra configurata
TTTTTTTTTGACGATGACCACTCGCAGTTCAGCACACTAAGGCTGGTTACTGCTTAACCGGACTATCCTGTGGTGGCCTTAAATGACTCTAAGGCCCCCAGCCAGGGCTTACAAACTAAAATAAAACTAAAACTAAATGACCGCTCGCTAGGGCATCCCCTGTGGGATAAGGACCTCGGCTAGCGGCGTCATTTGGGAGGAACAGCAAGGGACAGGCTGGGTCGTAACATTATTTGGGGAGTTTAAAACTACTGGCTCAGCGACGCGGGCTGGCTCGGTAATCAAAGGTCGGGGAGGGTTATTACTGGGACGTCGCGACGGGCCCCGGCGGCGGGGCCGGAAAACGGAACGCGGTCTGTGTCGTGTGTGTTTTCGAAGAGTGCTGGTTTCCCTACGGCTCTCTTGAATCTGGGTGATGGACGACAGGTAATCTCAATGCTTAGGTATTTATAGTTTGTAGCTTAGCTCCTAAATTAACGTCATCATCATTCATAGCCCGACTTTGCCCAGGCCCAATGCTGAACATAGGCCTCTCTTCTCTTGGACCAATCCCCACGTTCCCGTGCCAGCCTCATCCAGGTTCTACCCGCGATGGCAACAATGTCGTCCGCCCATCTCTTTGCCGGACGACCAATACTTCTTCTTCCAATCCGCGGATTCTCGTTGGTCACCGCCTTATTCCACCTATTATATCAACGCGCCTTGACAGGTACCTACTCCCAGCCAGCTGCGTTCTAGTTCCGTAATCAGATTTCCTATACTTCCAAACGAAAAAGGTACCCTTACTTATAGGATCACTTCGTTGTCCGTCTGCCTGTCGATCTGTCACGAACCTTTTTCTCAGAAACGGATGGAGGTATGTATCATGTTGAAATTAATATAAAAACGCATGTTGTTTAGATACTTGCTAAAAAGTTCTTTGCTAAAATCTCCTCGTACAAAAGTGTGTATATATGGTTTGGTAACACTGTTTATTTACCGAATCTGTAAATGAAGCCTATCACACATCGCGACGGAATGAATTGAATGGAGCCAAACGAGCGATGAATGAAATGTTCCTGAACCCAGTTCCCGGTAAAATGTTGCGTAAGATCCGTTTCGGTAGTACACTACGTGCAGGATTATGGGCACACTGTATTTTGAAAATAATGAGTCACTATTATTGTTGGTGATGCTGAAATCATTTGGACAAGTTTAAAACTTTGTGTTTGCTCAAAATATAGTTGTTAAACGCTAGATTTTGGACAGTTGTTTAGTTTTAACATGATCGTGTTGTGTTTTGATTTTTTGTTGTAAACACGGCTCGGGCGAGGACTTGGAAAACACAGAGTTTCCGTTTCAACTTCTCTACTCCATAATAAAAATAAAATAGAACAGATTGATCCCAGTGAACTATGACAAATGCCCAAGTGTATCAAACGACGTTTTTCAGCACACTTACTCATAAAATCAAATATTATTTTACAGTATAAATACAAAATTAAGTAAGTATGTAGCGTGGCCCACAGCGGCGCACTGTGCTGCGACACAGTTGTACATAGTCGTAGGTGTGTACCTACCGCATGCACAGCGTGCATGGCGTTGACAATTTAATCGATTATTGTGAGAAAAAGCTCGTGGATTTTTTATCGTGCTCTTTGATCGATCTTCATGGGGCTGCACGCCGACCAACCCGATATTATAATGTGATAAATCGAATAGGTGGGGCTGGCTGCAGCAATTACCTACTCTTTATTGCGAGCCTAAAAGCGTTTGGCAGGAGAGAATTTCAGAGATTTTTTAATTTGTTAAGTTATTTACCGTTTAAGTCTATATGAATTGTAAAACTATGTGATTCTTATTTAACATTAAAAGCATAGATAAAATTTAAAATAATAATACTTCGTATTCGTATCAATTTGTTTGGTCTGCAGTGTAATGGGACAAGTGCCAGTAGTTCGTTAAAACGGATGAAAACACAGAATAAATAAATATGACGCAACGGACCAATGGAAACATCTAGAAAATGTATTTCAAATATATTTCGTATTGTATTTACCTAGGCACTTACATTTTACACAAGAAAAATATTTTATATTTTAAAACACGTATTCACCATTTATTTTAAGATAAAGCGGAAGGCGGATTTTTTTTCGGAATTTTCCATGATTTAGGTGTTTAAAAAAACTTATTTCAGTGAGACATTTCCCAGCTTAATTTAAATAATTTTCATGGAAAATCAGAAATCTTGTCAGATTTTAAAGAATGTATTGTGATTTAAAAAAAGTTAACTGTGACATTTCCCGCCAATCCTGGCCATTGTGTACAGGAACCATCAGCCATGTGAATACAAACAAGCGTCCACAAGTTATGCATTCCTAACAAATAAATAATAACATATATGGAAGTTTAATATGTTTATCTATTAAATACTATTAAATCCTAGCTGCCTTGGCCTTGTTTAGATACCAAACGACCTCAACTTACTCGCAGACAGCACAACTTACCAAGAATTATCTCTTTTATAATATAATCCAGTAATTTTATCTCCATATTGATCTCTGACTAATGAGTTAATAATAAATCATCTATTAATTGCTTGTTAAGTGGATAAGTAAAAAATAATTATTAAGCGTAACAAAACAACATATTGTTATTGCCCGTAGGGGTCAGAGAGCTAAAGATGTCAGCACAGTTGACGGGTTATAGGTACCTGCCAGGGTTGTGGAATTGTTCGAAAGAGTTACCGCGGCCCTGGAACGCAAAGGGCTTTTATAGGCACACGGATAAGTTTTAATCAGTAATATTCTGATAATCACACCCGCTCCGCCCAGAGCGGGAGAAGTTATAATGGTTTTAATTAGCCCAAAAAAAAAAATTCAGGGGTTAACAAATTTCGTGTAACTAATAGCGGCACATTGCCCTCATCCCGCGGTCCTGCCTACGTAATTCAATTCGGGCTACCACTGGGAATTTCTTCTGGGAAAACCCTCTACTTAACACAACCGTCTGATTTTGGGATAAACCCCGGGAACGGCCGGATCCGTCGTGTTTGCTACTGCTATATCAACACGGCAACTGGGTGATATATCTATCTATCTATCTATACTAGAATACTTATACTATACTAATAATATAAAGCTGAAGAATTTCTTTGTTTGGTTGAACGCGCTAATCTCAGGACAAACTTACTGATACGGATCGAAAAACTATTTTAGTGTTGGATAGCCTATATATCGAGGAAGGCTATTGGCTATACAACATCACGCTACAACCAATAGGAGCGGATCATTAATTTGATTTTGACTGGCCTGTTGGTCGAGTGGTTAGTGACCCTGACTGCTTAACCGGAGGTCGTGGGTTCGATTCCCACCCAGGACAAATCTTTGTGTGATGAGCATGATCATTTGTTCTGTGTCAGGGTGTAATTTGTCTATAATATGTATGTATTTAGAAATATATAAGTATGTTTATCAGTTGGCTGGTTGCCATAGTACAGGCTCTGCCTAGTTTGGGATCGGATGACCGTGTGTGAGTTGTCCCAGGATATATTATTATATTATTATTATTATTAATGAAAAATGTGACGCAGACGAAGTTGCGCGGGTGAGCTTAACTAATATGGCCGTATATTCCCTGAAGGGTCAAGTAGAACACCCAAATTTCTCCAGTTATGTTTAAGTCTCATAAAATAGGAGGCGAACCTATTGCTGTCAACCAGTCCCCAAATTAAGACTCCGAGCTTCTGAGAAATTATTCATGGAAACATTCATTCATTTTTTTCGCCCACGGGATAAAACCCAGGAACAACCGACTGCCAGCAAGCGACAGTCAACAGGATTGTTCGGGTCAATCACCGAACAAGTGAACATGTCAGCGTAATTGCGACACCGCGCTATATGCCTTGAATATTTTATGTTTTACCTAAGTACAAACAGTCGACAGTCGTTACGTTTTCGGATAGCATATCGGGCACGGCTCAATCCCATCTCATTCACCTCATTAGTTTTAATAGTTTTCCTTTATTACTGAAATATAGCATTTTATAATCTTTAATCCTAGTTTATCTCAATCTCATTCAAATCCCGAAAAAGGATGTTTCACAAAAACATAAAATACTTTTGCAATACATGAAGCGAAGTTGTACTTGGTACCCAGCACAGACAAAATATAACATCTAAGAATAGACACGTCAATCAAATGTAAAATTAACATGCCTAATACATGATTTATAATGTTGAAAACATTGAAGTGTTGTACAGTAATTTTCCAAATCGCATTCATGACTTCGAGGTTATGAAACATTGGCTTTACATTGTCTCTTTACTAGACTAGAGAGTGTAATGGAGCAAGAGCCATCAATTAAATTGGGAGAAGTTTTAAATTAGTTATTTCTTTGTATCAGTTCCAGTCCAGTCTGTTTGTGTGCCCTGTCCATTGAAGTCTATGGCCCTGAAGATAATAGAAATACCAGCAGACCTTCTTTGGCGTAAAAATAAAATACTGACGTAATTTAAAAAATGAAAACTTCTGTACGGCTGGCCAGCGTTTGATGGATCCACTTAATCAATTTTAATCTAATAAACCCGCGAACAATAGCCAGAGTAAAAAACAAGCAGGCATCATTCAAGCCCAAATTACCAGTCTAAAAACGGTGGTGCCCATCTGGCTTCAACTGTCACCATCCTTCTTATTGGCCCAATTTATTTTCGGATACGCACGATTCGTCGAAGAGCTAAGACGGGCTAGAATTGGCTGAGCGACCTTAAAACTAAAAACAGGACTCTGAATCATGCCGTTTCGTTATTCATGACATCAATTATGGGGCCTCGACTTCTAGCTGCCAATTTTCTCTATTGTTTGCATCGGAATTTATTATCTGTAGCTCTTAGTTTCATTGCGAAACTTGGACGGTGTCGAGGTGGGAATCTAAACTTTTTAAATTAAGACCAGTTTGTGATTGGGCGGAAAATTTTCAGGCGGTCTTCTTGCACACACAGTATAAGCCAAGGAATATAGGGATAACAAGCTCATAGCGGTTTCAATTATGACTAAACTTGCTGGCAAAGCTCTTGTCAAAGAGAATAAAGGAAGGGAGAGTTCCTAAACTTAGATGCTTGGTTTAAGAAGGTTTGGTAGGTGGCATCGGAATGAAAGAATTGATGTACGTATTAGACATAGGAATGTTACCCTAAATCAAATGCCAATAAAACCCAAAACTGCATAGCTACATTCTCAAACATTGGTCAAAAGATCCTGGTAGCTGAAGGTGACGTTGCAAGACCAAGTCCCGATGTAAATGACAGGTGCACATTATCGTACAGTATATGACAAAGTGACATTGTAACACAAGGTGCCCTTGTTTCTGGTACTGGATAGAAAATAAATTCAAATACTACGTGATAAAATGCTAATTTATGTAATTGAAAATTCATAAGTGACAATGAAGGTCGAATAAGGATTCGGTTGGCAACAAATCGTTCGAAGACAATGGATCCTGAACCAATGTTTTGCATAGCATTAGGCATTGAAAAAGAAGGCAGCCAAGTCATAATCATCATAATTTTCAAGCCAGTAACATCCACTGCTGGGTATAGGTCTGTTTCGTACGCCCCTAATTCAGATTTCATAATTTCATTGCATTTTCATTTACATTTTTGGACTGCATTGGTTTAACCCAACCTTGGGCCAACCCCCCACCTTGAGCTGCGTTAGATCAAACTGAATCCGACCCCAAAATTGTTAGGTTTCTCCTATCACACTGACTGAGGATTGTCAATCAAGCGATAGACATTGCATCTGTCTTGAAAGTTGTTCAGTAACCGCCGCTATCTCGATTTGTCTGGAAAATTTGCCTTTATTGGCTCCATGATGTTTCTTATGAATGGCTTCATGAATCAGCTGACCATCGATAACCAACACGAACATTTAATTATCTACCTATTGCCCTCAGTTAACTCTTACATATCAGTCACAGGGGTTCCTATAGCTCACATTTTCAAAGTCTGCCTTTTTAAACCTTAATGTTTTTATACGAGTATTGTACATGGTAACACCGTCAGCTTCTCTTCTTCTGCTACAGATTTATTGACATGATCCTCAGCGACGCAGTAATCTAGTCACAGTCTTTGGAGTCCTCTGGTTCTGCAAAAAAAAGATTGCTCGTCACAAATTTAATGAACACGTTACCTGTGTAAATGGCAGATGGATTTTAGAATAGATTAGAAAACATTTATTCGATACAGACACAACACAACAGCAACAAAACACAAAGTAAAAAAGAGAACAATCATAAGACAACAATAAATTATCTAGCCAGCCGCTAGCTGAGCGTGCCCATACCGAAAGGGTTACCATCTCAGCATTTGCTGGGCGTCAGACACCCAGCGCTGGTTTTCAGTTGGCACCCTGCAGATTTAGAGGTAAACCCAGAGCTATGAACAAAAAAAACAGGTTTCTTGGTAAATTCTTCCTCCCAAAAATATTTAGCGAGAAGTCAAGTTAAAGTATCTAGTGTTTTCCTTCCCCATAATGAATGGGCAGTATTTTCTTAACAATGTAAACTTTAAAAGCTTCCTATTAAACTGTCAGCGAATAGAAAAGTCTAGTAAATATATTGGCAAATTCCGACAGTTTAATGTATCTGTTTCAGCATAGAGGAAGTGCTGTGTAGGTGGAGAGGATTTATTTACCCGGATGGACACAGATTGAAAGACAAATTCTGTTCATCAATCAGTGTCAAGCAGTTGATTGAATTTATAATAATGAATTATGCGGAAATATCATTGATATAAAATATGATGATGATGATGATAGCGGAAAGACAAAGGTATTTGTCGTAGATATCCAAGAAAATAAAGGCGAACAGAAGACGAGTCAGATTCGCTAAAACCAGAAGGCGTTCGTCAAAAACGTTCATCAAATTCATGTTGCTACAACATCTCAGCGACAATCAATAATCAATTTTGACAAGTTCAATTCAATTACATTTTTATAGTAATGGTTCCATCGATCGTATGATGTTACTGTCAATGTCAACGTATGATATAATTATATACCTAATGGTCTGTTCTCAGTTACGAATACTGTCAAACGACTGTTTAGCGGTGTTGGTAACTTGGTAGGGTCATGTCATCTATAGTAGGCGCCAGATAAATGTGGAATAAACTATATTGACCTTTCCCTAATAACTGTTCATAGGTACCTGAACAATTAAATATGAATCGTTTTTCATTATTAGACAATGTTAAGGATCACGAGAGATGATGATTCGGGACAGCTTTGTGTCATTAATTCCGTTTTTCAAATTAAAAATGTCAATAACTGTAGGTGGGTCAATGACCGTTATTCCACGATTATCTGGCGCCTACTATAGTGTTCATCATGTTAAAAACTTGTAAAAATTGTAAGGAAATCGGAGGGGTTCTGAAGTTTGATGTGCCTAAAAAATATAGGAATTGCCTTGGTTGAAAGTTGCTAATCCTCGTCACAGTCCTTTTATAAGGGTTACGTTACAGACCACCTACAGTTATTTTACGTCTGACGGGAACGTTATGGCTATAGGAATAAAGATCAATGTCATGTAAAATTACAGGTTAACTGTGAACGGCATAGACTATGGTGATCGGGCTCTACGTCAGCAGGTTCTGTGAATATCCTGCAATTTGTCACCTGTCAAACGCATAGTGAATTGCCCGAAGGCAAGGTCACCCTCGTCAGACATTTGGGGAATCTTGACCAAAATGCCCATATTGATGTCCGACCTTTGCACAAAAACCTGCGGTTTTGCAACTGTTTCAAACGAAGCTTTTGATTGACTCATCAAACGTAGCGAAGTATTGTATTGTCACTACAGGTACAATAGGGAGTATTGTATTGTCACTGCAGGTACCTACACCAAATCACGTTATTGGTATTTTGTAAAACGTGACCTGACTATCTACGGGTCGGCTCTCAAGGAATAACACATTAATATTGTATTGTTTCCTTATTTCACGTTTTCCTGGAGGAAAACCACGATGCAGTTGAAACTGATGATCACTTTGTTTATAATAAATCTAACAAAATGGAGGATGTCTGTCCACAGGTTAGACATTGTAATATTTTCTGCGTTAATCGCATGCTCCAATAACTTTGTGACAATGCACGGTCAAACAGCTGTCTTGTTGAGTCACACTCAGGAGATCACAAAATTATATTTTTTCGACTTAATTTTGTAGTATGTTAAATCCTATCCTATTCTGCTGAAATTATAAATGTGTAAGTCTGGACGTTTGTTAATCATTCAAGCCTCTAAAGATTTGGATGAAACTCGATTAATTTTACCCCGTATTATCAGATTCACGCGGGCAAAGAGTCTGTTTGAAGCTAGCTGTCGACGATTAATAAACCCTAACCAGACGGCAGATGTTAACGAAAGCACAGAGACAAATATAACAACTATGACTAAAAATTAAAACAAGCCTAAAGAGGAGGGTAATGTTTTTTCCAGACATAGATCACTGTGACTTCTCCATCCTCGCCCACTAACTTATTAAAACAGAAAACTAAGAAATCACTAAAGCAGGCGCCGTCAAGTGACAAATAAGCAATTATTATTTAAGTTAATGATCTTCTAAATCCCTTAGTTCTGCAAGTGTCCGCAATAAATCAAGTGGCGCCAGTGGGCAGTGAGTCACGGATCGACGTCGGCGCGGGCGCAGCTTTGTACCTACTATTTTTCAGCTAATTCTATTTTCAAACACAATATTAATTGCTCACTTAGTTCGTGTGTTGCCAGTGACAATTGCATTGTGTGAAGTTGAATTTGTGGTAGCAACAATAAATAATTGCGATTATAGAGTGGATATAAGTAGTTTGTGGTAAATGGTTCCTCCGAACACATTTTGTTTTTAACCTGAAATTATCATTATTTGTTACAGCCATATGGCTTAGGCATTATTTATGTTGTGGTTAGACTTTTCAATATAAATATAATTTAATTTTGTATTTTAAATATTCTTTTACAACCTACATTTTAGGCGTTATTTTCAGTCAAAAAACTTGCATTAGGTACCTACCTATTTAAAAGACTTTCACAGTCCATTTAGCCATCATACAAGTACTTTATATCTAACAAATTCGGGTTCATAATTCATGATAATCCCAGTTAGGTACTGGGTTGAGGAGGTCTCATAAGCACCCGCTCCGTTTCAAACACATTCCTGGATGTGCTCGCTGCATATTTAATGAATTTGGCTTGGAATGAGGATGATAATACCGAAAATACAGCCACCACAGAATCCAATACGCCACAAAGTTGAATGTCACTCTGAAGGTAGGATGTCGTACACAGGGCACTTTATTAGTAACGAGAGAAATAAACTTTATAAACACTCTGCCCACGTTCTGAAATCTGGGACATGAAACAATAATATAGAAAGTGCAAAATGTAATGTAAGTTTACATCGAGTTTTGTAAATTCACTTATCTTGTGGATGCTTCGTTCGTATAGCAGTCATCATCATCAGCCCGACTTCAGCCACAGATGCGCCACTCATTTCTTTCGACGTTCTCCATGCTTCTGTGACAAATTCGTCCAGCAGTGCGATTCTGTAAATATGGGTGAAGTGATCACGAAGTGAGCTGTCATTTCATCTTGATTACAAGGATTGACAGCTCACTTCATGATCACACTCAAACGACAAGTTTACAGAATCGTCCGGCTGGTTCTATCCACGATAGCTGCAGATAATAGTGGAATACTATTTCGAAAAATAGGATAAAGTGTTTCTGAATTAAATTGTAGAGCGTAGGATAGTTGTAGCAAACTCCAATCTAATCGTCAAGTTGCGAAAAAGTTCATTGACTAGTTTTTATTTTTTTTGGAAAATGGTTTTATTGATTGCGTGGCGGTTAACAGGACAGAATGAAGTAACATGGGATAAGGACTGAAACATGATGAGATAATGAACTAGAAGAATTCCCGAGTAGGTGATGCCTAGTTATCAGAATTCAGATGTCGAATCCTGAAAATATATCTAAAGAAACTAGCCTGTATTAGGCTTGTTCATAAAAACTTTATAACCATTACCTACATAGCTAAAATACTGATAACCAGATTCTTTATTCAAAATTTTGTATGGTTTTTTTTTTTTGCTTCTATGGAAATTAAGAACAAAAACGGTATTTTAACTAGGTAAAGGTTAATAAGTATAAGCCTTCATCAAACGCGGTTATTGACTGAAAGTCTTTACCATAAAAAGCTTGATTATTATGTACATAAATTACCAGCTGTCCGGTATAGTTAACCCTGTCACTTCTAATGAAACGCTAAGCTAAAATCCATTGCGTAGCGACCCCCGCACTAGCGATATAATAAAATACGTCGCGCGTCTGTATAGGGTTACTTTCCCCTACCATTTGTGGAACACAGATTTAAAAACATTTTTTTTCTTTTTTCTTATGTATATGGACTTCTTTGGTTACTTACTTACGCGTATAATGACATTAATGCCGCATTTAGAACTTTGTTGCGGAATTTATTCGAGTTGTGGTATTTGTTCGAAAGAGTCACCGCGGCCAAGCGTGCGTTCCAAGCAAAGGAGGCGCACTGGTGGGTTAAAGTCAGTAAGAGTCAGACAAGCTTCCGCTCCGCCTAGAACGGAAGGAGCCGTTTGATGATTTCCCATCTTAAAAAAAATGGTTATAACTTTGAGGTTAAGCAAAGCTTAGCTTATAGAAATTTAAATGGCCGCCGAAAACAATATACTTAAGCACTTCCCTAATCTTATAATATATAAAATAAGATTAGGTTCGCTAAAATCAGTTTTTTTTTTAAATTGTCATGTCGTTTCTTTGTCTTTTCTGTCTCCTATAACCCATGCTAGCTTCTTCCCACGGGTTCGCTCTTCTCTCTTTTTTATTGGGTCGTCATATTCCACAGGATCACGTGCATTGTCTTCGGGATAAAAAGTCGCCTATCAAAGGCTACTTTTTCTCGTTGCTTGTTGCTTTCTTTCACTTAAACATTTTTTGCAATCATATCAGCGCTTCCAGAGCTAACCTTTTAAAAAATATGTATATATCTATCTATACTTAAACAAACAAACAATTTTACCTCTGATAAATGCAGTGGTTGTTAAGGAGACCATATTATTTTTAGATATATAGATACGTATTATACGTGCAATATCCAACAGGGCTTTTCGCTTCAACATCCCGGTCATTAAACTCATTATTCCAGAAAGTAGTCGAGTTGCAATAGTAATTCCCGGCGCGTCGGGGCGAAGGCGTAGGGCGCCACGGCGGCGCGTCGCTCCCGCCATTCGGGCGCCGCCCCGCCAAATAAACGACGTATATAGTCTGTGCTACTTCAAAAACTTCCCTTGCTCGTTGTTTGGTACCTACTTATTTATTTGGATTTTAAAACGTTATTTGAAGAACCGTTTTTATAATTATTATTGAGGTAAGGAGATATTAAGTACCTACATACCATACAACTTTAAGAAAAAAAAACGGGGTTTCTATTTTTAAAATAAGAATTTCTCTTTCTTTCAAAAAGTCACCGTTGCTTTTTTTGTTGTTCTTTCCCTTTATTTTAAACAATTGATAACGGTGTAGTGGTATTTTTATGGTTCTTGAGGTTTAAACAATGCATGTTTTGTGTAGATTAGATTTACTTAGGTAGTTATCAGAACAAATGAAGTGAACCATTTTTGTGCACTTTCACTTTAATGTGTCCCGTGAATAGGTACAGATAACGATACAATTCCAGTGATTGACAATGAATGCAACAGGTAGTTTTTTTACGATTATTTATGTAGCGGTGATAATGATTCTATCCATCCGATTTAGGCCTTAGAGACCACATTCCTTGGCTAACCGTGGTGGTTGCCAGCTCAGAATTGCTGCTGTGTTATGTGCTCTCATGTGACTTGCATATGACGCCGGAAAATTGTAGACTCCGCAAGATTGTAATAAATCTGGATTAGATTATAATTTCTCGATATATTATGATAAAATCGTTTTGTATAGGTAGGTACAATAAATGTCATCCAAATTCCATAGTTTCCAATATATCCGTGTCTTATTTAGTTTACAATTGCACGCGATATTTCAAAATCTTACGGCGTTTGCCATTTCTGGTGACACATATCCAACTTTATTAACACATATCCACATTCCTACTTAATCTATGCTGTGCCCGACAGGGTCCATAATTGTGACTTATATAACTATTTCCCTACCAACTATATACATTGTGGTACGCAATAAAGAATTGATAATTGCGAATTTAGCAAAAAAAACTCGAAGACCAGAGCGGACATGTCCGAACGCCATTGCCGACATGATAAATGATAGCAGCCGATCGATTCTGTAAACATGACGAAGTGATGGCTTGGGTGAAGTGATCACGAGGTGAGCTGTCAATCATATAATCAAGGTTTCACGTGATCACGAAATGAGCTGTCATTCTATTTTGATTATATGGATTGACAGCTCACCTAGTGATCACTTCACCTAAGCCTTCACTTCGACATGTTTACAGAATCGACCAGCTGTTGGTGGTGGAGCTATCAGATCGTAGAGTTTCACTATTTCAGTGATTCACAGTGAACCAAGCTGTCTTTTCTTGCGATGATGTCCCAGTAACACGATTCATATCATAAACCTTCGATTAACAGGTCGGCAGGTACTTAAAGTTATCGAAACACAAAATCAAACAATAAAACATTTTCGCAGTAACACATTAAATCAATAGTTTCATTATGCACGCATTCGATCAGCCTTCAGATATCAACGGACATGACTCTATAAATAAATGCTGAACAGCACAGCACTCCTATAAACCAGCTGTTATGGAGCCGCTAGTACATATGGTGCCTACTACTGGTGATAAATAAGTACCTACGTGAGATAAATATAGATTTTATTGGTATAGACGTACGTGTGATTGTTTCTAAAATATTGTAATGGAGAGAAATTATATTAAGTACATAGAAGTTAATGATTTCAATTTTCTTTATAGTAGGTACCATACAGCTTTGAAAGTTGTACCAGTACCCTGTGTTCATTTAGGAACGAGTCAACCCTCCTTTAACCTTTTGAACGCCGTTGTCGCGTATACATGACAAGCAAGCGCGTGCCCTGTACGCCAAACGTCACAAATATGTTACAAAAAGTACGGCGAATTTGTGGCTCGGCGTCAGGGGCACGCCGCCCGATGCGTTTAAGCGGTTAACACGCCACATTTTGACAGGTTTTCAGGTTAAAATAGAGTTTGGGGTTGTAAGCGCGACAGGAACGCGGGGCGTGGGGTCCTTTGTTCGATTTCTGGTTTAGGCAGGTTTGTTAGGGATTTTTTTTGTTTTTGTCGAATTAATCAATGAAATTTTAGATTTATTATGTCCTGTGTCCTCCATATGGTTTGTTTTAATCCTTCATTTTTGGGGTTCCGTACCCGAAGTGTAACCAACGGAACTTTATTGTTAAGTCTCACAGGTCTGGACCATCCGTCCGTCTAACAGCGGGCTGATTTTTCCACCCTCGCAAAACGTATAGGGTATCCGCCGTTAATCCAGAATTATGAAGCAATGGTAAAGGAACCCTTCGTACGCAAGCCTGATCGCAATTGACCAGTGTTCTATCATGGAGCTCAGCATTAGTTAAGCTCCTTAAAGTTCTAAATTGAGCTACACAATAACTGAAAGATGCTTGCACTATCTAGATAGATCCACTTAAATCTGTGAGGCACTTTCCTAAACAAAATCCACCTCAAGTACTTGGATAACCTACATGGTTCTCATACAGGTTTTTTTTAAATATTTCTTCCTCTGATATTGTTCTAAACGTGTATGACGTGTAAAAATGTTACGTTTAATCTATTTATAAAATATATATATCATTTAAAGTGTTGTGTGCTTCGGACGTTGAATATAAATACAGGGTGTGCAGGCGTATGTTGTTTGCCCTGGCTGGAGGCATTAACCTTTTGAACGCCACTGTCACGTACAGGTGACAAACAAGCGCGTGCCCTGTACGCCAAACGTCACAAATACGTGACAAAAAGTACGGTTTGTGGCTTGGCATCGGGGGCACGCCGATGCGTTTATGCTCTGGCGTTCAAAAGGTTAATATTATATTAAGGCCACCACAGGCAAGCCCGGTTAAGCAGTCGACAACCTTATAGGTTGAACTGCGAGACGCCACTCACAAAAAAAAAGGCGTATGTTTTATATATATTAGTATAACATTAGTAGGATTCGCCGTCCGCGGCATACCCTCGTCGAACCCGACGACGCCATCACCCAGATTCAAGAGAGCCGTAGGGAAACCAGCACTCTTAGAAAACACATAAACAGACCGCGTTCCGTTTTCCGGCGTCGCCGCCGGGGCCCGTCGCGACGTCCCAGTAATAACCCTCCCCGACCTTTGATTACCGAGCCAGCCCGCGACGCTGAGCCAGTAGTTTTAAATCCCCTAATTAATAATGATATGACCCAGCCTGTCCCTTGCTGTCCTCCCGAAATGACGCCGCTAAGCCTAGGCCCGTATCCCGCAGGGGATGCCCTAGCGAGCGGTCATTTATGATAATTAGCTAGTTTGTAAGCCCTGGCTGGGGGCCTCAAATTCATTTGAGGCCACCACAGGATATTCCGGTTAAAAAAAAAAAAAAAAATATCCATTTTCCAGTAACCAGCCTTAGTGTGCTGAACTGGGAGTGGTCCCCGTCAAAAAAAAAAAAAACAGTAGGAAACGGCTAAGTTAATGAAGTTTACCTAATGCCTGGCAGCTGCCGCCCATCACGTACTTAGGTACCTATCTACATGATCTCCAAGTCATTCATTATTCTAATGTCACTCACTAATTATAGAAAGTGTGAATGGTTCAACATGTTTGGTGGCCTCATTAGTGGCTACTTCACTGTTGGTAGGAATGGTAGGAATTAGGCTTGATTAATTGTACATATTGTATTGGGGACACTGCAATATCCCTTTATATGGGTTACTATACCAAGACTATATCTTCTTCTAAAACAGTCTTTGGGGACTGCCGATAGAAGTGAAAATTAAGCGAAAGCTAAAGCGTTCGGTGACGATGACGCGAGTTCCGTAATTTTTGTTCACCCAAAAAGTACACATATATATTTCACCGGAAAATAGCAAACTCCGTAAGATTATAAAATAATCTAAGAGATTGTAAACTCTCGATAAATTGTCAACTGAACATTTGGAATACTTTTTTACGTATTAAAATTTGATAGTCTATAATATCTCTGTGTCGTTTTGAGAAATTGTGGACTGACATAAACAGGCGACTAATCAACCGTGTCACCAAACTTAAGTGAAGTTTACATGAAGTGAGCTGTCAATCTATACGAGATCAAATGAAAGTTCACTTCATGCTCACTCCACTGAAGTTAACACAGTGCGATGATGACAGAATAGGTCGGAAGATTCTGAGGTATAGGTACTAAAGGTTACGGGAGCAAAGTAACTCAAAAAAAAATTTTTTCAATACGTAATTGCTTTTCGTACTGTATGGTGTCGGACGTAAAAGAATAGCACCATCCCTTCACTTCCCGTGGGTGTCGTAAGAGGCGACTAAGGGACTCACCAGAGAATGGGCAGTAGCATTCTCTGTGCATTGCAACAAATACACTGGGATCATCAATATGTCTGCCAACCGTGGCGATCATGGCAAACCCTCCCTTTGGGGGAGGCCTATGTGCAGCAGTGGACTTCTTTTGGCTGATATGATGATGATGATGAATTATTATCAAAGTACTGGGCTTGTCAGAGCTACGTATAATTTGAGAAGACTGCTAATTTTATGAGCTTCAAGCTAGACCAACCGCAAAGCATGTCTGGTAATAAAATAGTTATCACTTTGATAGTTCAGAATTAAGTATGTCTTGTATCTGCGTGGCACGTGTAAGTCTGTAACGATACCTACCCGTTGTTACAGTCGATATATTTATTAAGTAGAAACAGGCAGAGGTCAAAGCTGTAGGGTGACCGTAGATTTACTCGTTTTCCCGAATGCAGAATTTACAAGGATAAAATGTTTCATCAAATCATGTATGTTTTGAGAATATTATCTGGTGGGAATTTGGAATTTACTTATTTGGGAATTTTAAAATACGTCAAATTCCCAATTAATTTTTCGTCTTCGCTTCTAGCGTTCTTCCTAACTTTTTTATGTTTGCTCGGCTCCACGCTACAATCCAAAATATTTCTCAGACCCGAATGGTAGTTACGTAGACTAACTTGTTCAAAAAAACAAACAAACTCTATGGCTTTATTATTTCAATATACTTATTAAAGAAACATATCTGCAGTGTTTGTTGGTAGTAGTTCAGAATAATTTTTAATAATTTTACTAAAAAAAACCTAATTCAACTTCCAGTATTTGAAATGGAACTACTGCCTATTTGACCTCACACAACCCACTAACGGGGTAACACGGTAGGTAGGTACCTCTTGGCAAGTCTGGTATCAAATTTCCCAGCTTCTGATCACTCTTAACGACTGTCAAAGATATTCAAATGACAACCGGGATCAACAGCTTAACATGGCACGGAGGAGACTCGCTTTTAAAATGAAAAAATAATACAAATAATGAAATGTCCATCAAGCTCATGGTCACCTGCTAATCATAAACATTTTACTGCAGGAACGTCCATGCGATCTTTGTCACGTTGCATCTCATACAAGGCTAGTCAAGGATACCTAATTAAAAATAAGCTGTCGATACCTAAGGCAAGGAAAATTCTGCGATAGCCCAGAGTTTTGTGGAAGGAACTTGTTTGTGTGATACCCCTGTGCCTCGGTAAACGCGTTAAGGGTGGACACACATATCCGATTGTCTGATCCGATTCGGGTTGCCAGATGCTGGATTGTATAAAACCGTACAAAAATAAAAATGCGCAAAATCCGTAGCTCACATTTCAAAGACTTCAGCATCATAGAAAATATGTCACAATTTCTACAATTAGGCATTTTTAATTACTTGTTTGAATCATCCATATCTGACCACAGAAAGAGGCATATAATATCTACTAAATCACGATGATACGACTATTGGAAGATTAACCGGAACGTCTGTTTCTAGCCTAAGCCGTTGGTCCTGCGCCAGATCTCTCTCCGTTCGTGTCAGACTGCCATCCCATACGACTATCAGAATGATGATGGGTCATCTACGGTTGCACAAACAATTGTACCTTTGAATATTTCCCGCGTCGATGGCTCCGTTGAGATTGGTCGATCTGTCAGGAGGCAAATATAATTGTTGTTTTCCGATGAGTACTTCAAGATAACTAATTAACTTTGACATTGACATAACCTTAACATAAAAAAACACAGCGAAATATCCATCAGCCTCATGGTCACCTGCTAATCATAAACATTTCAGTATAGGAACGTCCTCGGCGCGCTCGTCAAGTTATAGTTGAGTGCAGCATGCGATCTGTGTCACGTTTGATCCGATGCATGGCAGACTTAGGTCCTCAAGGACACCTACGTCCGGTAAAAAATAAGCTGTTGGTACCTAAGTAAATGTTGGGGTCGGCTGCCTATCTAACCTGCATACCCAGTAACTGGGCAACACGATGCCCCTTAGTCTGATGTCAGATTTTCCAGCTTTTGACCACCTTTAATGATTGTCAAAGATATTTAAATGACACCCAGGACCAACGGCCTAACGTGCTTTCCAAAGGAACCGCGGTCGACCACGGACGACCGCGGTAAACGTTACTTTACCTTGAAGATCGGCCCGTGCGACTGGTATTATTTACAATAATGCCAAACCCACAAATGGTTTAATGAGTGTGGAAATAATTAACTATAACATAAACGGAACACCACGCTGCGCTCCAAAACAGGTATCATTGACGTGAGCAAAAAAAACTGCCAGGCTGAAATGGGACTGGGCAGGTCACACCAGCCGCATGCATAGTTACCGCTGGACAAAAGTCTCCACACAATGGGTGCCAGAGGATGGACGGCGTCGCCGAGGCCGGCCCAGAAAGCGGTGGCGAGATGATTTGGATGCACACCGCGACGGCTGGTTCGAGGTGGCGCAAGATAAGAATGTCTCAAAGGATATAGGGGAGGCCTTTGCCCAGCAGTGGGACACAATAGGCTAAGGAAAAAAAAATTCTTGAGAGGTGTCAAGGGACACCCGGATGGAAGTTCCAGATAAATATCATTTAATATCTAAACTACTCATCGGATTACCAACTCTTCTGCAGATTGAAAGCTTTAGTATCGCTGTGTCATAACTCATAGCACTCATTCTCGTAGTCTACTTGGTATCCTTGAAAAAAACACCATCCCTGTTCTGTTTCTTGATGGAGAAGTGAAACCGCATGAAATAGCTAGTATTTAATCAATTAAGAAAGTATTTCACCACCAAAAAAATATAAAAGTTTTAAAATATTTGTATTGTTTTCAGCTTCAATTTGTTGCGTTCGAACGATCGCCAATTAAGTCTATTACGCTAAATAACTGATACGTTTCCTAGTTTTAAAACTGTTTGTTCATAAAATAGAGCAGATATCATGCAAAATCGAAAAATCATCATATTCCAATAAAATCTTCTTGGATAGAATAAAAGGAGCTGAGCCGCGGGAAAAATTAGTGTCTAATCAATTACTTTTATCAAAATACTAGCTGCGGCCCGCGGTGTTACCCGCGATTTATCAGTCACACACATAAACTTTCGCCTTTATAATATTATATATATATATCACTAGCACTTCGCCCGCGACTTCGTCCGCGCGGATTTAGTAGGTACTCCACAAACTTCAACGCCCCCTCAAACCCTTTTTAAAGGTAAGTTTTGGAAAATTAAGCACTACGATAATCATTCAACGGTCTCAGTATCAGCCTACTATCCACCCAGTTCACCCCGTTCACCCCGCCAGAGGTTGACTATGTAAACATTGTTAGATCTGTTTCAAATTTCCCACTTTTAGCTTGTTCATTCCAATTTCCACGTAAATTGAAGTAAGCAATAATGTCCTCCCCTGAAAAATTCATCAACCCTTTTCGCCCCTTATATTTGTTATTCTTAATTTTTTATCCAAAACATTAATGCCGTGCATTAAGTTTCTCCCCAGTTAGCTCAAACCGCAACATTTTTCTTACTTAGAGCATCGAAAAATCCAAATATTTGTTATTTTTCTTTTTTTATCCAAAACATTAATGCCGTGTTTCAGCTTCATCGGACTAAGCGTTAAGATTCTCCCCAGTTCGCTCAAACCGTAACATTTTTCTTACTTAGACCATTTTTATGCCCGTCGTAACTTTAAAACGAAAGGTCCGATTTGAGTAATTTGAAGTGTAGTTTACATGTACATTATCAACCTTAATTCTAAACAAACAAACTAACTAATCTTTACTCTTTATAATATTAGTTTAGATAGATTAGATATATAATCCTGATGATGTGTCTGTTTGAGTATTATTCGCAAATTATCGGCATTCGATTGAACTGAGTCTATAAAATANTACATAAATACTCTTGATAACATAATGCTTAATTTCGATAAAGATTAATATTACGATACGTATTTAACGTAGTTTTTTTTCTTTAGACGATTTAATAATTATTTTGAACACAAAATGGGTTATTGTGATTAAACCATGATAGCTAGATATATGTTCTCGCGGACTTTTTTGTAGGTCTTAATGGGATCTTCTAACCCGTAGTACATCATTTTGTTCTTTTGTCAATAGTTTTTGCAGCGCACGCAAAAAAAGGTTTTTGATTTTACACCTTGTGTTACGAAATAGCAATTTTATTACGGATCCCTAATTTTGAAAAAAAAAATATAGCCTATAGCCTTCCTCGATAAATGGACTACCCAACACTGAAAGAATCATTCAAATCGGACCAGTAATTCCAGAGATTAGCGCGTTCAAACAAACAAACAAACAAACTCTTCAGCTTTATAATATTAGTATATAGATTTGTATCTTATATTTTGGCGCTTTATTTCGAAATTAAAACCAAATTCTTCTTCGAAATTCAAACATAAAAGAAACAAAAGACAATCAAAAAAGTGTCGTTACAACTTTTCGTATGATTTTTTTCCGTCTAGCCCCCTTTCACAACGCGCGATAAGGAACTTCGTTCCAAAAACATAAACTTAACCTGAAAAATAGCGAAATGACAATCAACGTGATGGTCACGTCAATCATAAACATTTTACTGCAGGAACGTCCTCGACGCGCTCGTAAAGTATAGTTAAGTGCAGCATGCGATCTGTGTCACGTGGCATCCGATGCAAGGCTAGTCTAGGTCGTCTAGGATACCTACATGACCTACATCCGATAAAAGATTAATTGGTGCTATATTCTGAATAAAGGAAAATTATTACCTAACTAGTGGCCCGCCCCGGCTTTGCCCGGATGTTTTGTTCTTCAAAATTTTCTTTCATAAGAACCTTCTCCTGACAATAAAATCACAACAAAAAAAAGCGGTCCAGCCGTTCACGCGTGATGACGTGACCAAGGGAAATAGCAATTCATTTTTATATATATAGATAGGTATCATTAGGGACATTGCGCGTAGAATCAGCATGCTGAAGTGGAAGTGGGCCGGCCATGTCTGTAGACGGACAAACAGTCGATGGAGCAGACATGTGTTAGAGTGGAGACTGCGTATGGCAAACGTAGTTTGGGACGCCCTGCGGCACGATGGGATGGTTGGCGCTCTTTGGGGCAGGGTGACATTCAGCAGTGGACGGCAATTGGCTAATATGATGATGATAAGGGACACACTGACAATGCGGTAAGACGCCCTTCTGACTTTCTTTTAAAATCATAACGCGCTCTTGCCTGCAAGGGGTCGCTAAATAAGAAGCTGTAAAACAATTACATTTTGAGAGTCGCCATGGCCCCCTTGTGTCATTCTACGCCCCTCAAGTGCGTCGTGCTCCCCGTGTTTGGAACCCCTGACCAAGCCTATTTTGTCTGTACGCAGGATCTTCTAAAAAATCCAACAGAATTGTCAGTGGATTGATGCGTTGAGAAAAGGGCTGAATTGAATCTTTTTAACGCAGCATTGAGCCCATAAAAAGAAAGAAATATTAGATATTATTAAAAAAATAAATGATTATTATTATTAAATATTTTATCCTTGTCACTTTTTATCTTATTTAAGTGTATGTGTACCTGATGGACTTTCGGCAAAACAAATTTTCTGCACCCGTACAAATTAATGATTAGGAATTTTAGCTATTTACCGTCCGGCGTCAAAACATAGTGTGGTCAAGCGCCATTAGTTCGAATTCCACAAGTCCCTGAAACAATGATTAATTAACAATATTTCCCCGTGGAATCGTTTGACATATTTCATCCTAATTATTTTTGTCGTGTCATAGGTAGGTTACCGCGATATAGGTGACCATTTAATTAGAAAAATAATATGACACTATTAGATTGATCCTGAGAGGAAAATTTTGTTCAAATTGAATTGTTATTTTGACAAACAATGAAGAGTTTTCGTTCATTTACCTTAACGGTTTTCCTTGATTTTAATGGTTATCAGTAACTATTATAGGTACCTGGTCTACCTACCTAAAAGGCAGTTTGTGTAGTTTTGTTCTACCTAAAAGGCAACTATTTTGGTTCAGGATAGGTCAAAGGGGGATGCCAAGCCGCCATAGTGATTTAGGCCCTGAGTACCCACAAGTAACATCGAATGCATTGGGACTTCTATAAACAAAAGGACAAATAAATAAAGTAAAATATGTGTAAATGTCAAATCAATGTTTTGCAACAAATCTTTATTACTTCCCGGATTTTAAATTGGCATAATATAAAAAAAATACATATTTTTTTTTACTAAATTAAATTCCTTGGGCATCGCAAGGCCTAAAATCGGCATTCCCCTTTGTTCGTAAAACCCATTAGGTTTCAGGATTTCAGTGTTATTTAGCTGATTCATTACAGGAATTGCAGCTTCTGGACTGAGTTTTACCAAGCTATTCAGTTCTCGGTACAAATACTTAGCTTAAGCATAATTGGCCAGTAATATTTCCATTGCTGAGAGTGAGACAAGACAAGCCTCTCTTTGTGAGAGGAAGTCACATGACTTCGATTTTAAATCTAAACTCTTGAATTTTTTATCCCACGAGTAGGGTTGCCAACTTTTTTTAGAAGAAATAGAGTATTTCTGATTTTAGAAAGGGTAAATGAAGAATGCAGCCGTAGACAAAAGAGCACATTTTATTGTACTTATTGCTTATAGCGAAACCAAAAAGTTGTTGTTTTTAAAATAGATATTTAATTCCAATGAAGCCATGGATTTATATTATCACCAATTTGCAATTATGACCAAAAAGACAAAAACTCCTTCAGTGGAATAGTACTGAAATGGCAAAATTTTATTCATTTTAATTAAAAGACTGATTTAAAATAAATAGAGTTTTTTTGCGTACTCTATTGCTTTTGTAGATTAAAGAGTACCTACGTTTACGCAAAATAGAGTACAATACTCAATTTTAGAGTACGGTTGGTAACCCTCGAGCGTGTGTGCTGTCAGTGGGCCGCTATCTTACCACTGTTCAAATTCATACATCCATGATTACTTGTAGTTATAATACTTACCAAGAAGTAGTTAGGTTAGCCTAAGGTTAGCCTTACCAAGAGGTAGGTTTATTTTATCTTTCACCAATACCGACTTTTCCTTGTAAGGCTATTGTAAAACTATGTAATAGGCAACTGATATTTTTTACAATAGGTAGTACCTAACTTACGTTAACGTTAGGTACCTACAACTGTGCCGAAGGCCAGTACGCAGGCCACCACAAATTTATCAGCGCAAACATTAAGGTATTCCACGCAATAACTAACCACAGAGATTAACGTCGTCAATAACAAATATATTTTATTGCAACCAAAGGAAAAACCCATTGCCGACGCCATCTTTGTTCATAGCCAGTATATCTTGACCTGCCTGTTGGAGGAAAGAAGACAAATTGTGGAACATTCGGTAGCACGTTAGGGGTCATGTTAAGTTGGATGTGTGAAGTTTACCCAACAGTGTTGCGTGGCCAGAGAAAGTTAACGGCTTCATTTGCATTTGGTTGTCAATTGTGAATATTGTAAAGGATATGTGTTAGGGTCAATGATCTCTGTACAGGATAGTTCTGAGAAAACGTTGCAAAGTTTTTCAGTGACAAAGTTTATTTTCCTGTAAAATGAGCATTTATCTTGAATAAAAAAAAACAATGCTGAAACCTGATACCATGCTGAAGTAAGGAAAAACATGGCTGACTTGATTAATCATCTATTAAAGTTGATTTAAGTAGTAAGACCGCAGTTGCTTTTACTGTGGGATGACTAGAATAGAGAATTTCTAATGCAAGGAAATCAACTAGCCTTTTTTTATATCGGTGGGAAATCTTCATGGATGTCCTCCGCCCTGGGGCGATTGTTTCTAAAATATTGTAATGGAGAGAAATTATATTAACTATATGGAAGCTAATGATTTTAATTTTCTTTAAAGTAGGTACCATACAGCTTTGAAAGTTGTACCAGTACCCTATGCTCATTTAGGAACGAGTCAAACCCTTTTTTTTTTATGTCGGGGAGAAATCCTCTTGGATGTCCTCCGCCCTGGGGCGGGCGGAGGGGTCAGTCAGACTCTTACTGACTAAAACCACCCCGGTGGTTGGGGGAGTGAGGTGTTTGACCGCCCCCACTACGTCAAAGAGGGGCGCACGGGAACACCACGCGCCGCCACCTCGGGTTCGGATGAATGGGGGGCGACGGACATCCCCAAGTCCGCCGCCCCTGGACCCAGTTAGGGGGGCCGGAAGAGGGCAGCGTATGGCCCTCCTCTGACGCCCGATGATGCGCCTGCTGCGGACCGGGAGAGCGGTCGAGATCTCCCTCACCCTTTCCGCAGCCTCCTTCTGCGCAATGACCAATTCACTGAAAGAGACCACCGGGTTCCAGGACTCCTCGCGCTGACCATAGAACGTACTACGGCCGGCAGCGACAGGTCTCTGCCTACCACAGAGATGAGGGCACGGCGCGGCGTGGCCCCAAGCGGCACACTCTGCCAGCGTATGCCGCGCCGTGTCCTCCCGACGACAGTCGACGCAGTGGTGACACCGAGAAATCAACTAGCCTATCCTAACCAATACAATATTCTAGGAAAATGTAAGTAAACCATTCAAGTCTGTCAAGGACGAGACACAATATTGGAGAAACAAATTAAATAAACACGTGTTTATTTGGGTCAATGAAATGTTGCAGCTTGCAGTCAAGACTTCTAGAAACTACGACTCCGAGGAACTGTTAAATCAAATATAATTATGGAGCTAGCCGGGCCCAGCGATTTCACTCGTCATCCAATTTAAAAGTAACAGAAGTTAGCTTGGCTCCTCTAACAGTCAAAGCGTGATTTATGATAAACTTCCTCAAGAATTGGGCTAGTTATCAAAGTCAAAGAAATTTTCAACTCGTAAAAAATGAAGAAATACATACTATACTACTAGAAAAAAAAGAACATTATAATCTATATATGTCACCGGAAAATTACAGACTCCGTAGGATTGTAATAAATCTTTATTAGATTGCAACTTCTCGATATAATATTAAAAAAAAACCTTTTGTATACAATAAATCCAATCCAAAGTCGTTTACAATATATCCGTGTCTTATTATTAAGAAAATATAGTTTACAATTTCACGCGATATTTTACAATCTTATGGCGTTTGCTATTTTACATACGACATCTTAATATATATATATATATATTTCTTGTGTACGTGTGTGTCACTGAAATCCTCCTAAACGGCTGGACCGATGTTGATGAATATTTTTGTGTGTTCAAGGGGATTCGAGAATGGTTTAGATTCACAATTGGACTCGGTAGGTGGCGCTGCAATCGATTTCTGTAATTTTTCGTTAGACACAAAGCAAACGTTCGGACAGGACAACGTCTTTCGGGACCACTAGTCTATCTATATATACAAAAATGAATCCCTATTTCCCTTGGTCACGGCATCACGCGTGAACGGCTGGACCAATTGCGCTGATTCCTTTTTTGTTTTGTTGCTAGATTACGAAGGGAAGGTTTAAAAACAAAAAAAAAATAGGTAGGTAAGATAGGGTAGGGTAGGGTAGGGCTCCCTGACGAAGAAGCCGCGCGGTATGAGGTGTACCGCGCGGCTAAGAAGGCTCTATGGCTGGCCATCGGCGAGGCGAAGACGCGAGCCAAGGAGGAGATGTTGGAGACTCTAAACGGGGATCCGTGGGGGCGTCCTTATCGCTCGGTTTGGAGACTCTCCGTAAGCGAGGGCGGCCGTGACACGGCTCCGGGCGAAGAACACTGCCCCGGGGCCCGACGGAATTCACGGCTGCGCGTTGGCCCTAGCTCTGAAGGAGCTGGAGCCCCGACTGAGAGGACTCTACTCGGCGTGCCTTGAGCAGGGCCAGTTTCCCGCTCAGTGGAAATCTGGTCGTCTGGTCCTGCTCAGGAAAGCGGGGCGCCCTGCGGACTCGCCGTCCGCGTACCGGCCCATAGTGCTGCTCGACGAGGTGGGAAAGCTGTTTGAGCGGATAGTCTCAGCCCGCCTCGTCGGCCACTTGTGCGGAGAGGGGCCGGACCTGGCCGAATGCCAGTACGGCTTTCGGCAAGGGCGCTCCACTGTGACGGCGATATCCCGAGTGAGAGTCCTGGCGGAGGAAGCGGTGTCGCGGGGCGGTGTGTTGTTGGCGGTGTCCTTGGACATCTCCAACGCCTTCAACACCCTGCCCTGGAGTTGTATTCGGGAGGCACT